>CAXKVI010000005.1:109851494-109863994 GCA_964058755.1 Campiglossa producta
TTTTACAAATTTTCTTTATCGAAAAAAGGGGCGTGGTTATCATCCGATTTCGCCCATTTTCAATAGCAACCTACCTTGGCCAGAAAGTAACCTGTATACAAAATTTCATGTAAATATCAAAATTCTTAGTCAAGTTATCGTGTACACGGACAGACGGGCGGACGGACAGACAAACAGACATGCCTTAATGAACTTTTTTTCCAACCTAAGAACTTCTATAATCTATATCTATCTCGATTATTTTGTACAGTTACGTAGTACCGAACTTATTTAAAAGTAAATACTTTTCCCCAATGCTCCAGCCCACAGTATCCCACTATAATTGCCATCTGTCGTCTCATACTGCATGTAAGCTGCTTACGAAACATTGTAGGTATGCTAATTTGCATAACCGCTACTTGCACAGCTACCCCAAAGCAAGTATCGATGTTTTGGCATTTTCCAGCTAAATACGTATCGTTACTCAACTCCTTCTTCGTAAGCGCCTTTACTTTTCTCGACTGGTACGATATGGAGGCTCTAAATATAACAAGTCCGTTGTTATTATTAATGCTAATGAAATGAATTTTTCGGCCTTTTTGTTCCACTGCGCCGAATCTAAGTTGTTGTCCATTAGTCGACTCTAATCATGACTTATTGGTGTTATAGTTTATCTAGCTTCTTCGCTTACTCTGTTTCCCCCGACTCACAACTTTTTGATTGCGTAAGTGTTTTGTTTATCATTAGTTGGTTAACTGCTAGCGAACCATAATTAACGCCAATTCGCATTGACTTAATATATATTTTTCACACTAGCAATTTTGTAAATATTTCTTTGGAAACTCTTAAGCTACAATTTGGCTAATTGATTTTTCTTTAATATAATGTTTAGCACTTTAATTAAAACATACCGCCAATGTGAGGTCTATATTTATCATTAAAATATTTTTCATCACTCATGCATAGATGCTTCATATTTTTATGTAATTAAAATATCGCAGTTTTACAAGATACCTTTTGTGAGTGATGGTTGTTTTTTTAGAAAACCGGAGCATTACGCTTTTATCGAGGCTTAGTTTCAGTGGAGCTTGAAAAAAACGTATCCTTGTGCTGATTTTTGTTTTTTGCTTTGTAAATATCAGCGGAAACATGAAAGGCGTAATAATGATACATGATTAATATGAGCTTGAAGTTTTATTCAGTTCCGTCTAAACACGTAAAATTAAGTAAAATCTGTAAGATCAATATGAATGTTTTTTCGGGTATTTTGGCAACTACGCTTAACCAACATTATCTTCCAACCTTTGAGAAATTTGGAGAACTTTAAAGCTCTCTCCAATGTTATTATCCAACTGCTTTCCAGTCCTTGAGACATTTTGAGAAATTAAAAGTAAGAAACAATTTTTGAGATTTGAGCTCTTAAGTAACTCAAACCTATAAACCAGGGATAGCCACCGTTTTCAACCTACTGAGTGCTAAAACAACAACGTCATATTCTCTACAACAACGTCGTTCCTGGAATCACAAAAAACTACTCGAAAAAATTATTATTAAACTAATGTAAGACAAAAAAAAACAACAGTAGCCGCAACTAGTATAAAAAGAAGTACAACTGAACATATGTATGTACATACCTATATGCGTATGTACCTATGAACGCGTGTGTGTACCGTTATACTTTCACAGCGAAGCCAGCATGAAATCTGAATTCGAAATTAATTAAATGTGCGCCGTGGTGGAGACACGTTGTTGTGAGCCACAAAGAGCCTGATGTTGTTGTTGTAGAGCGGCAGTGAGCTGACTGAGCCACTACGTGGCTATGGCTGCTATAACCCATTAAAAAGTTAAAGGTAAGAAATTTTGTCTTTTTCAATTCAATACCGAAACTGTTCAAAGCACTGTATAATATTCATTTCGTCCCGTCCAAGGTGATCGTATGATATTTTCTAAGGACAGAATAAAAGTCAATAAGTAACTAACAATTATATTTAGGTTATATTGACGGTTTGTAAGTTATTTAAAATAACTTTTATTATGTTCTAAAAAATATATAGAAAAACTTTTATTGTTGGCGAGAAAAATATAAAAGTACGGATTTTAAAGTTTTTAACGTTCTTTCTTTTTTAAAATAGTAGTCAAAAAAGAAAATTGTGCCCAGGATTTCGGCAATAAAAGTCCGGATTTTTTAGGTTTTACCGGACTTTTTTTAAATAAATAGTCAAAAATAGTCCCGACTGCAATATCAAAACATTACAGAGAAGTTATTATACTTTTTTCTCAAAATATTTATTAGCTTCAATAACTATGTATATAAATGTTACTCATACGCCGTGTATGACCTATAAAAAGTGCGTTATAGATGCAAAGTTTGAAGATGTATACAATTATTTTTTCTAGAAAACATTTTTTTACGCAATCTACACACTTTCGAAATTCCAATGTCCTTTTCTCGTAAATACGTTTTTTTTTTTCAATTTCCTTGCAGAGAATCCTGAAATCCTTTCAAAAATTTAAACGTGGAGATATGTTACACAGAAAAAGTCTATGACAATTTTTATAGTGAATTTTCAGGTCGCAGATAATTTTTCGAAAAAATTAATGTTTTCGAGAAAAATCCGAAACCCGCTAAATTTTCACCTTTGACCCCGAATAACTTTTTTTAGCACACATGATATTGATGGGGAATTTGAAGTTTTCCTTCTGACAGCGAACCTAATCTCTCTACAAAAATTTTGATCTGTCGCAATTCTTGTTAGATATTTCAAATGACTAATTTGACCGGAAATCAAAAAATATTATCCCATGAGTTTGGGATTCCCATACATATATTCCAAATTTTCTTTTTAACAATCACAGACAAAAAAAATTCCACTAACATGCGTACTTCGGGGGCGTGTCGATTTTCACCAAATTTGGACAGTCTTTTCTTTATGTAAGTCCTCTAAACACGTAGGATATATTTTTTGCCGCTAGATGGCGCTGGAACAGAAAATCTAAACCGATAGGTGGCGGTGGAGTCGAGATATTCAAAAAAAAACCGTGATTATTGTCCATCTCTGTAAGCTTCGCGGACAAAGTCACGGGCATCTGCTAGTAATAGATAATTTTAACGAGCTCTTACAGGAACTTCTATGTTTCTTATGTTTTTTTTTTGTGTATGCCTTTCGAGCTAATGCAATAGTGGATTTGTATATCGTCGTTAACAAAACCTCATGAATGATATCTCAGTTTGACTATTTTGCAACTACAAATTGTTTAGTTTTAAGGTGAATAGTTTTTTTTATGTAAGAAGCTCCCATCAAGATCGATTAGTTTTTTTCCAAACCAATATATATTTTTTTTTGGAATATGGGAAGGTATACATCAGGGACGGATACACGGGGTGGTTTTCAGGTCCAAACCCTTCCCTTCGGGATCCAAAATGTCATACTTTTCACAATTATACAGCAAAAAATATAGTAAAAATTACTCAAAGAATATAGTAAAAATTGGACAAAAATACAGTAAAATTTACACAAAGTTATACTTAGTAAAAACGACACTAAAATCAAGTAAAAATTACATAAAAAATATAGTGAAATTACACAAAAAATGTATTATAAAATACACTAAAAATATAGCAAAAATCACCAAAAAATATAGTAAAAACTTAATAAAAATTACTCAAGTAAAAATCACACAAAATATAAAATTAAATTACGCAAAAAGACTGGCTAGTCTTAGTTGTACAGTGAAATTAAGTAAATAAATATCTTAATATCTAAATAACTAAAAAAAAATTTAGTAATAAAATTACACAAAAATGTATTATAAAATACACTAAAATTATAGTAAAAATCACCAAAAAATACAGTAAAAACTTAATAAAAATTACTCAAAAAGTATAGTAAAAATCACACAAAATATAAAATTAAATTACGCAAAAAGACTGGCTAGTCTTAGTTGTACAGTGAAATTAAGTAAATAAATATCTAAATATCTAAAAAAAAATATAGTAATAAAATTACACAAAAATATGTATAGTAAATTATTCAAAAACTATAGTAAAAGTTACGTGATACTTTAAATTTGACATTGCCCGTACCAACAAATATAGGAATCTGTATATTTTTTTCAAAAACAACCCTAAAAGGCGAGTTTTGAGAATCAAAAATGTCCTCGGAAAAAAATTGCACCCCACTTCCCAAAATCGTGGATCCGCTACTGGTATACATTAATAAATCTGAATGTCCTATTCTCACAAAAATCCTGCTTTACAGTGTAACCAACAATAACTGTCAAACCTTTCCTTATCATCAGCTTATCTAAGTGTTTTAAACAACTTACCGGATTAACTTGTGGCTTTTGTAGATGCGATGCAATATTGCCAATATTCATGCCCATTGCGGGAATTTGAGAGCCGTACAATTGTCCGGCCGTCGGTGTCATATCCGTTAGCATTTTAGCGATTGTCTGTGTTGATTGTTGATAGTTTTGAGTTTATTTTTTGTTTTGTTTATGTAGGTATACAAAAGTATACTTGCTTTACAACGCGCGATGATGCAATGCAAAATTTAATTATGACAAATTTCTGCAATTACTCAGAGGTATGAGTACTTTTCGAGGGTCTTGCAAAAAAAATTGATTTTATCATATGTCATTTGTAGTGGAATTAAGCAAGTTGTCACAAGTCATGAGTGATTAAGGCATACGCCGACGGCATGACACACTATCAATCATGCAGATTTTTTTAACACAAACACATGCAAGCAGTAGTTTTGAATTATTTATTTGTGCAAAATTTTCACTTTAGCACTTTCTTTTTTATATATTTTTTGAAAAAACGTGAGCGCGTGTGTTTTTGTATAATTTTTTTTATATTAATCAGGATATTGCGTTAATTAAATGAAGAGTACATACAAATTCATATATATATTTTTTTTTCTAATCCCCTTTTTTTGCAAAATTTTTTTGATACCTTTTTTCTTCACACACTTTTTTTCTTTGACTACTTTTTATTCAAAATCTTTTGCTTACTTTTGTTCTTTTTTCTTAAGTCTTTCATGCGCTTACTGTACACAAAAGCCGTCGCACAATTACACAGTACTAATTGAATCTCCTTTGTCGAAGATTTTGCAACAATGCACAAAAGGCACGCTGCGTCCGAAAATTTCAAATTTTCTGTTCTTTTTTTTCCTCTCCCAACTGGACCTTTGCCACTTTTGTTTTTCGCGCAAAAAAAGTTACTTTCTGTGTGCCAAAAAAAGGAAAATCCGAAAATCCGTAAATCCTTCTTGGCCTGCTGTGTGATCTTCCACACGCTGCCTTTTTTGTTTCGTTGTGAGGCTTTATTGTACCTATTTCTTTAGCTCCGTCTCTGTTAATCTGTCAAAAAAGTGCCAAAGCGCTGACAGGTAGTTGAATAGTGTTGCACAGCGTGGCGCCTAATGCCACAAAAGCGGCTACGCTTCTAGACGTGTGAACGTCTTTTTTTGTGTGTTGGCGGCGTATCGGCGCAGGATCTTCACAGACGATTTGGTGTGGCAATTTTCTCGAAAGAGGACTCACGCAAAAATTGCTGGTTTTTTTTTTTCAAAATTTCAAATGCGAATTCGCCAATATTGTTTGTAGTCAACTCTTATCAAAAATCTTATTTAAATTAGCACTAAAAACTCCTTTTTTACGCGTCGTTTGTTATCGATCACAAATTTTTTTTTTTTGTTCGTTAAATTCGCACACGCAGCTCGCTACTCGTTCAGTGTGTTCAAGCCGTTCCCAAAAATGTCACTAGCGCTATTGTGGCTGGCGTTCAATGGCGTATACCAGCTACTTACTCTGGCCGGCCCACTGTGGGCGCTAGCTTTGGCAGATTTTTTTTTTTTTTTTTGCGTTACGCTTTGCAACTATTTTCTTTGCTACAATTTCTTACTGTTGTTGTTGTTATGCGTTTATTTTGTTGTAAAACCACTTGCGCGTTGCTAAAATTCGCAAAAAAGAATCCGCGCAAATATGAACGGGCGTCGTTGCTGTACGTACAAATGCTGGTGACTGTGCTGCCGCTGCACTACAAGCGAAAAAAAAGCTCTCACAAACACCATTTCATTGTCGAAAACAAACAAATAAAACAAATATGCATACATAAATAAACACACTCAGCCACATATACTTAACATCACAGCCAGCAAAAAAAAACAAACACTAGCACCCTAGTGCATGTATGTTGCGCAAATGAAACAACGAATGCTGCCTCGTACACCAATAAGCCAAACAAACTCTATAAGCAGCAGCAACAACAGTATTGACACAAACAAAAGGCAATACACACCCAACTTACATGTGTATGCGTTTAGTATTTGTTGGTTTATTTGCTTGATTTTTACTCAACACGACAAAAAAGTCATCATTGCTGATGGTTACGCTTGTCACTCGCTCACTATATGTATGTATGTAGTAGAGGTACACTCTCCGCGCTCAACAACAATGTGCATGGTACTGTGGCAATGCGTATCGGATTTGCATGACTCGCGCGGCGCTACAACATATTCGTATTAAAAACCGGTGTGTGAGTTGTTGCTGGCAACGACTTCTCGACTAGTCAAGCATGGTACACAGAAGAGAAGGCTATTTACTTGCGTCAGTAGTGGTGGTGGTGGTGGCGTTTGCTTAAGTATGGCAGCCGAGTATCTGATCGGGCAAAAGTGGTTGGGACGACAACGCATTCAACCATTCATCAGCACACACATTCAAGCAAACAAGCAAGCGGAAGATAGTGTGTGGCACAAAACATTGTTATTGTTGATTTTCGTTTGAGGTGGCATGATGGTGGGTGCTGCAAGAGAGTTGCGCTCTGGCGTGGAGAACCAAGCACAAGGTTAACAGTTTTTATTAATACTATTTTTCTTGAGTTAAATTTTTTTAATTTAATACGAAAACTTTTTTTCAGAAAAGCAGCTGCATTAAAGCGTCTTTAGTTAAATTTTTTTTTTTAACAGTACATATTTTATTAGAGTATATAGTTTTAAATTGATGAATGCATGTGAGAGCTACCCAATATCAAACTTAATTTCGTATTCGAAGACAAGATGGCGATCTTACAAGCCCAATATGCAGAAACTTTGAAAAAAAGCTTAGCTCGCACGTCAGGGGCGCAGACAAAGAAAAAATTTTGAAAGGGGGTGCCAACATATAGTGGTCGTGCCGTATAAAGTGTTGTAATTTGACTTTAAAATAATTAGAATTTGCTAAAAACTGAAGATATATGCACCCATTTTATATAAAAAGCTAATAGAAGGATTTTATTCAGTTGGAGAGTGCAGAGCATATATTCAATCTTGTACTCAATGATGCCTCGATGGCCAAAAATTCCGGAAAACGATTGGACAAAGTTACGTTTTTTGGCAACGGTATAAAAAGTGGGTCTTGCCGTGAACGAGGATAAGACGAAGTATTTGCTGTCATCAAAGAAAGAATCGGCGCACCTGCGCCTTGGCAGCCATGTCACTGTTGATAGTTACAAATTTGAAACTGTGAGGGACTTCGTCTATTTGGGAACCAGTATCAACACCGAAAATAATATCAGTCTAGAAATCCAGCGGAGAATCACTCTTGCCAACAAGTGCTACTTTGGACTGAGTAGGCAATTGAGAAGTAAAGTCCTCTCTCGAAGAACAAAGATCACGCTCTATAAGTCTCTCATCATACCTGTCCTGATGTATGGCTCAGATTCATGGACAATGTCAAGAGAAGATGAGATGGCCCTTGGAGTATTTGAGAGAAAAGTTCTCCGGAAGATTTATGGTCCTTCCCGTGATGCCAACGGCGAGTATCGAAGGAAATTTAACGATGAGCTGTACGAGCTCTACGCAGATCTGACCATAGTCCAGCGAATTAAAGCCCAAAGACTCCGCTGGCTGGGCCATGTTATGCGAATGGACAAAGGAGCTCCAGCACAGAAGGTTTTCCTATCGTCGCCTGAATTCGGCAGCAGAGGAAGGGGGAGGCCTCGACTGAGATGGAAACAACAGGTGGAGGATGACTTGAACTCCCTTGGGGTTTCCAATTGGCGTCAGTTATCGCTAAAAAGGAATGACTGGCGTGCTTTGATATGCAACGGCCAAAATCGCTTAGGCGGTTAAGCGCCAATAAATGATGATGATAAAAATATAACTGCCATTTTTGCTTTTCTCTTCGAAAATTCTTCGTTGAAACTGAAACGACTCTGTCCAACTCGATGGTCATCTCAACATAATTCTTCATCCAGGTATTGTAATATTTCGAAGGCGCTGTCTAAACCAGGACCCGGCAGATGCATTTCTACTGTGAATTGTTATTTGTTTTTTCTCCTTCGCTCACTCGCAAGCACCAAAGCAACATCGTATGTTGTTGAGTCGTTGCTTGTCAGTGAGCGACTAGGCATAACCAACGACGTCCATTGATTGGGCAGTGCGATCATAGCGCTCTCACAAGCGCACCAACAGTTTCATTGGTTCTCAGATTTACGGACAATTGTCCCACTATCTGCCGGGGCTCGGTCTAAACTCATCTTTAGGTAACAGTGATTCGAAAACCGAGCGATATGATACGTTTTGACCAAAACAAACCTGGTTACAAAAGCTCTTCTAAAGCAAGACGTCATATCAAGAGCTACGAGAAATCCGACATGACTACGAGGGAGCAAAATCACAGGCCATCAAACTAAGAGCTGAATCGAAGTCAAGGTTGAATTTTAGAACATACAAATCAAAAAAACCAAATAAAATTTTGGCGAAATGTGTGCATACGAAAGACTATCCGATGGAGCTTCTTCATCGATTCTTGGTAAATATTTTTCGTGGATGTATCGACATCTTTTGCAATCAATTACTAACTCAGTTTGAAAGTTTAAAGAACGCGTCAAGAAAATGTTTCAAGTACTCCGACTGCGATGACGGACCAAGAACTTTACAGCGAAGTTGTGACACAGCAGATAGTTATGCTTAAGACCTTAATGACAAATTTCCTGCACATTTGGTATCTCTTTGAACATGCCTCAAAAAAAAAAAAACAAATTGAAAAACTCATTTCTGTCAAGCCCCTTGCGGATTTTTTAATTATTGAAAATGCTTAAATGATTCGAAAATGTTCCTGGTAACGGTCCCCTCCCCTAGCTAAAATCCGCCGGCACCCTTTCTATAGTTACGCCACTGGTTTCTTTGATATGGAAAGCTCCTCAGCAAAAATTCATCTGCTTCAGACCCGGAACCGTAGGCCAATTTGGAGGTTTGTAATGATTTACCCGTTAGCATAAATTTTTTTATGTTTATTTAAGTAAAATTTATTTAAATAAAAAACTTTACATGATGGAATCATTTCAGATGGAAGCATTCCTAGCCTTAGCTGATTGCCACTTGATTTGACAGTATAAAGGTAAATTTTGGGTAACTTAATAGTACATTTACATCGCACCAAATTTGGCAAACTTAAATGAGCCAGTTCGACACCGTTTACACATATGTATGACGATATGTAGTATGTTAACGAATGTAAGAGACAGCTTCATAAGTAAAAATTTAGCAAAGCGAAAACTGTAGACAACAGAATTTAAAAAAAAATATAAAAAACTTAACGCCCGCGCCCTCCCTCCTCCACCATTTTTTTAGCTGCGCCTTTGGCCATTGGTTAGGAAATCAAGCACACTAACCATTATATTATCGGGCGCCATCTTCAAGTACCTACTTATGTACATAAATAACTAGTTAAGAGATAAATAATTAAAAGCTTTTAGCTAAATTATCAAAGCTTGGAAATAACAACTAAATAAGCCGCGCAGCACGATTTGCTCTCAAAAAGTTTTTCTCAAAAATAAATCCTTAATACCTACTGACAAAATATTTGCTAACAAAAAACAACTATGAGCGATCTTTCTTGCTCAGTCAAGCCTTCATTCATTAGTTTCACAAACAAGTAGCTCCTTCATTTCCCCTATAAATACAAATATACACACATCTGCGCCCAACTTTGCATACCCTCGTTGTAGTTGTGTGCACACACTCTCACACATGAAGCCATTCCGTGTTTGTAGCTAATATAACGTTAAGCAGCACAAAAACCAGTTTGAAACACGCGCTCTCGCTCACTCGTGTCGTAGTCTACTACCTTATTGGACATCACTCTTTTCTAAGCACACTTATCTGCCGCCATCCATTGCAACGCCCATAGCCGTTGTGTTTTCCACCAATTGCCTGCTTGTTTTATTTAAACAAACTGTAACCTATAATTAGTGCGATGGCCGCTGCGCAAAAGAGATAACAAGCGTGCGAAGCAAGCTAGTGTTTCACTTCAACGCAATGGCGTACGAAAATAAAGCAAGAAAGTAACGGTATGCGCTCATTTTTCTATTTACAATTTTTCTAGTAATGGCTCGCGCGCTCTCTCTCCATTTTTTTAACAGTAAAAAAAGTTTCTTAAGCGCGTACAATTGTTTACATATCTACGTACAAATATATATATATAACTTTACTTCGCTTCAAATATGTTTTAGAGTGGATTATCGTATCTAACAAATTGAAATTTATTCTTTTTTCATTATTGATTTGTCCTCGCTGAAGCATTTTGTTTAAGTTATCTATTTTAGTTTTTATGTCGTCTTGCTCGATAATGTGCTTTCGTTTATTTACATATGTATTTGTTTGAATGTATGTGTCTAATTTATTAAACTTATCCACCATCAATGGTCTGAGTAGAATCAATAAAATTTCGTATGTACGAAGACTATGTAGGCAGGCTCCCTTCGTTGATAGATATGGCGTAATAAAGTATTTTTATGTTTAGCAGTTTTTATTGCAGCAATCAATTTATAATAAAGATATAGGTTTTGTCATTTTCTTTGAAAACCAAGGTCATTGCTGTTATAAATTATACAATTTTAAGTAATAGATATTCGCAATAAAAGGGCGTGGAAATGTCGGCATCTACTTGTGAAGGTATTAGTAAAAAAATGACGCAGTGAAAGTGAATGACTTTGCGATTTGGGACATTCATAACGAAAAAATAAATAATGGAAGAGAACCCACAGAAAGGCTTTTCAAACGAATACTGCTGTAATTCAAACGCTCATAAAGCGATCCCGCCCGATGAAATTCCGATAAGTCTGGATAAGTAAGAGTTTAACCTCTAACAGTATCCAGACTGAAGCTGTGCAATAGTGAATCTAGTCTCCCTTGGTAAGACTGCTTAAAACGGGGTTCACAGGCCGAGATCTGACAGAGGTATCAACCTACACAGTGTGGATGTCGGTTAGAGCGCAGATCAAACCGCAAGGTAATATGATGCCGGATCTCGTCATAATGCTTACAGAGATGTCTCCTTATGTTTCTTGGGGGTGGTTCTAAATTACACTATTTCAAAGACATGCCCTGCTTGTGGTATGTCCCTCCATGACACTCTACATATCTTTAACTGTTCAATTTATCTACTCTTCTAACCCCTCTGTCTCTCTGGTCCAACCCTTTTGAAACTGCACGTTTCCTTGGACTCCCGTTAGAATAGATTGATGTAGATATTCGGAGTGATCATACCATTTCCACGCCAAGTGATCAGTGATTACTGTGAAATTGTACCCCTCCAACGATGGCTGCATACTCCTTTTCCGTTGCCGAGTAGTTTGTTTCGGCCTTTTTCAGCCGACGACTCGCATATGCTATCACTCGTTCTCCGTCATCCAGCCCCGGAACCTCTTTGTGAAATCTGGGCACGCCAATGCTGGTGGTGCTTGTATGAGCGCGTTTTCAAAGCTTTGAATACCACCTGCTCCTCCTCGCACAGCTTTGACCTCCTTCCTTTCTTTAACATTTACGTTAGCGTGTGTGCAACTTGTGAAAAATCAGGCACGAACTTTCGGTACCACGAAACTACTCCTAGGAATCATCTTAACTCTCGTATGTTCTGTGCTGGTGTCAGCTCCTTGATGGCGGCTATAAATTAAAAAAATTGTGTTCCTATACTTAAAAATTATGCTACAGTTTTGTTACAGAAGTACGTTACAAGTTTTGTTTCGAAAAAGGTTTTGTTTCTGCTGAAACCGTTTTGGAGTTTTGTTACGACTTTTGTTACAAAGGAGTATCGTTTAATTTTCAGTTTCGCCACAGCCTTCGGTGTAGCGTTAGTTCAACAGTTTTTTTTCGTTAATTAGCTGAAGAACAATAACGACACTGAAACGCGTTACAAATTCCTGGTTCAACCTGGTACGACCCCGTTTAGAGAAACTTTTTTCTAAAATAAATAATTTTTGATGTGGATTTTAGCGGCGTTGTGATACCCGAATACTTGGTGTAGTAAGCCGAGCACACTACCGCTACACTAAATAAAAATATGGATTTGCAATAAATCGCGCCCTAATTAAAAACCGGTACAACTAAAAATTTGTTTAGGTCGCTTTTTTTATATAGATTGCCTAATAAAAAGTAGTACATTCAATTTTTTTCTTTTTGACTATTATCGTTACTCTTTAAAAAGCACAGAGCACAGTTTTTAAAAATCAAATTACTTTTGTGCGATCCAGAAAT
>CAXKVI010000005.1:109868994-109871808 GCA_964058755.1 Campiglossa producta
AAGGTTGGCGCTCCTCGCAACTCCTTACCACCTAACAACAAATGAGGAGGTTAAATGTTGTCCCCACATTATTACATGTGTTTAACTTTACTTCGGGTTAGTAGCGGAATTCAAACGAAATATCTTCCCAACAAACATCGAGCACCAAAATCTCATACGTTTGAGAAAACATCTATTCTCAACTTTTTCTCAAATGTTGTTTATATAACAGGATTATTTGTTGAACTATATTAATTAAAAAAATATTAAGTAAAACTTAACTGCATAAATGGAAACTCGCTTTTTATTAAAATTGGTATTTGTTTTGCATGATTGGCATCTCTGAATAAATATTTCAATGGGAGCATGTGGATTCCATTTCGATCCACTACGGTCAGTTTGAGAAACGTTTGAAAATTCTGCCTTTCTCAATTTGAAAATAAGGGAAAATCCCATATTAAAAATGAGCCTTTTAGGTTGAGAACGCTATCAACGGTTATTTCGCCTCAAATTGAAATCGAACATTTGAGATTTGAGAAGATGATTGTTTCTCAAATGCATCTCAAATTGAGATTAGCTGAAAATATTTGTTGGGTTATAACTTTAAACGAGCCAAACTTGTATATATGTATGTATGTATATTTTTATATCCGTACTATCTCGGAAACAGTAGATAGATATGATTGATTCTAATACTATCCACTTAGGGTTGCCACCTATATCAATTTTTTTTTTTAATTATGGAGCAAGATATGCCAAAATGGGTATCAAATGAAAGGTATTTTCGGCGACATACCAACTAAAATATTTTTAAGTAGGGTTTTCACCGAACTATATTTGTATATCCGGGAACAGCTTGACCGATTTGGATGAAATTTGGCATATAGATGGTATTATTAATTATAAAACTATTAACTTGGAGGTTGCCACTTGGGGCGGTTTACAGGGTTGCCACCTATTTAATTTTGGAACAAGATATGCCAATATGGTTATCAAATATAAGGTTTTTTTCGGCCCATAGTGGCATAAGCCCGCTTAAATATCTAAGTGAAATCGCAGTAATAATGAAAGAAAATTCTCGAAATTGAAATGTTTAGTTGATGTCTTTGTCATGGGAAGAAGTCTTGAAAGGTCTGATACCAATTAAAGGTAGTATTCTTTGACACATCTGTAAAGATCCACTATTTTGAAACAGGCAAAGTTGTACAAACTCGCTTACATGGGACGAAGTCTGAAAGTGCCTAATACTACTTAGGGGTACTGTTCCACCACAGATGTGTAAAGATCCGTCATTTGAAAACAGCCAAGTTGGACCATATCGCTAAAAAATGTGAAAGTGCAGTAAGAAATATGAAAATTCCCGATCTTTGAGGTGTCTTTCTGAAGTTTTTGTCATGGAACGAAAATAAAAAAGACCTTATAAAAACAGCTAAAGTTGAAAAAATCCGTTAAATTGTTAACACAGAACTAATTTCCATAGGGAAACCTGCGAGCTTGGGGGTCTGGCTGGAGCCCTGTCAATACTATGGATCTAGACACTAACTCAGGGTGGTATTCTACGACAAATATGTGAAAATCATCCATAATAAAATAAGTGAAGTTTGGATAATTTTTTGGCGACTTCAACCCTAGTCCCTATCATAAGTACAGCCTAGAAACTTTCGCATTCGTTCTAGATTCGGGGAGGGCTCTGGGAACTTGGTTTGTAAGATATGGTGGTGTATCTCTGGAACTTATAAACTTCATCCCATTTAAAACGTTCTAGAAACAAAAAAAAACCCCTCCCACTTCCAACTGCCACTTGTCGAAGTGAGTTTTTGTTCAAGAGTCATCACAATCAACGCTCAATACCCAATTCGCCAACAACTCCCAGTTATTACCAACAATTTGAAGAGTTTTAATTGCAAAAAACTTGAGACACATCAATCGTCAACTGAAAATGGCTACACGACTTTTACCGTCTTGCAACACATTCCACCATTCCCATCGCTCAGCTCATACTCAACCTTTCCATAGACTTTTCCATCATTATGATAAGCACAATGATTGTTATAGCCATTGTAACATCATTGAAATGATCAACTGGCGTAACGCAAACCCAAATGAAGTTAACTTTAATTATGTAAAATTGAATTTATTTTATTGCGCTTTTTAATTAAATCTTTGAAAGTTTTGTTGCAACAAAAAACAAATTGTTAAATGGAAAATTAAATGAAGTTGGAATTATGTACATAGATACCATTGTGGCAATTGTGGAGCTACAAACACATCGTCGTCGATATTCGACTGGTGGTAGTAGGCGTGGCAGCTCTTCAAAATGGCTTCATTATGCCGTGCAGTCAGTCAAACGGGCTGTTGATTTTCTGTTTAATGGCTTCATAAATGCGACTAATTGAAAGGCTTTTCGCGACAACCAGCCACTTTTGCAAATAAAATCATTATAATTAATTTTAGGTATGTACAATTAAGCTGACGGAAATGTTGAGGTGCAAAAATATATGAGCATAATGTGAAATAGTACGTTTGTAATCGAGGATTGGAAAATCCTCACTGTGCGTGAAGGATAAGGTGAAACTTTTTTTTCCAAGTAAGTTTATAAGGAAATGTCTACTGTTTCAAATTCAATCGAGACTCGATTTGTTCAGCCATCAAACACTGAAGTTAGAAATCAACTAAACGAAGAGTAGCCCTTAGTTCTTTAATCTCAAAAGTTATATAGGGGGAAGCTCAAGAAACTTAGTGTTCTTCAACAAAATGTGTGATAATTCTCAATGAATCGAGAACAATGAATTCTCTAAACAATTCGATTCCATACATACATAGATCTCTAACATT
>CAXKVI010000005.1:109872008-109879508 GCA_964058755.1 Campiglossa producta
AGAGACTATACAACGTTTGATGTCAAATGTTTTCCAACGTATTTGCAATATCGAGGAAGGGCTCGAAGTGCTCAACGTAACCCTCTTCTATTCCTATCGCGCAAGCATACGTAAAACGTATTTGCGCCAAGTCAGCGATGTCTGGCATATGTTCGACAAAGAAATGACAGAAACATCAAAAATGTTATTGGAACGTTTGAAATTGCACGAATCTTGGATGCCATACTATGTTTCACGCGCCATCGGCTATCGTATCAATCTTGAACGGCTGCAATGGCTACGCGATCGCCTAAACACATCAGATTGGTTACCAATAGTGCCGGATGCAAAAAATGTACTCGAAAAATTTGAAAATCTCAAAAAAGATTTTACTAAAGAAATTAAGAATGCATTCGATGAATGGGTGAAGAATTGTAGCAGCAGCACATTGGAGAGTCGCTTAGAGCGTACACTACTCATACGCAGCAAAGTCAGACGTGGTCTTATAGAATGCAATATGGATCGTACTATATTGAGTATATGCGAGCAAGCACGACACTTTGATCAGCTGGGCTTTCAAATACCAGCACTAATACGAAAAGTTTACGATCGTTATAATACGTTACAATTTGTTTACTATAGCGTGGTTACGGTGTGTTTGGACTACAATCGTATATTGGCTGCGCTATCCGAACGTGAGCGTACTCTTTTTCGTGCTTTGATACATGCTTGCGATCGTAAAATTGCCCCCGGTCTATTTAAGCTCACTTGGAGCGGTGAATTGAGCGATGCTTATATTGCCGACTGTGCCAAGCATACCAAAAAGTTACAGGATTCATTGGATATATATAAGCGCGCTAATCGTCAGATTGCTAAAACTTGTGAGAAGATCTGTGATACAGCATTGATTAAGTTGGCATTAAGTGGTGCCGTAGAATTGCCAGTTTTCGAGCTTACACTGCAATCAGCTACCCGTAAGGCAACAAATGCCATTATGGGTTATTATGATACGATTGTGGATTTGTTGTTTGCGGTCTTCACGGAGTTTCAACCAGTTTTAGAAGAGGTGAGCGTAATTTTTGAGAAAGATGTTACATATTTAGTTTGTGGAAGAAACAGTTTGGTCGGGTGAACATTTTACAAGAAAAAAAAATTGGCTGCCATTTTTTCGTTAAACTATTTATTAAATTTTATTTTATTTTAATTCTTCTTGTTTCATTTTACATAGTTCAATTTAATTTAGTTTAGTTTAATGAAATTTTTGTATTATTTTTTTTTATTTTATGTCATATTTTATTTTATTTTATTTAATATTTTTATTTTTCTGTAAATTTTTTTTATTAATTTTTTTTATTTTATTTCAATTTGTTTTGTGTTGTTTTGTTTTCTTTTGTTTTATTTTATTTTATTTTATTTTATTTTATTTCATTTTATTTTATTTTATTTTATTTTATTTTATTTTATTTTATTTTACTTTATTTTATTTTATTTAATTTTATTTTATTTTATTTTATTTTATTTTATTTTATTTTATTTTATTTTATTTTATTTTATTTTATTTTATTTTATTTTATTTTATTTTATTTTATTTTATTTATTTTTTTTTTTATTTTATTTTATTTTATTTTTTTTTTATTTTATTATATTATATTTTATTTTATTTTATTTTATTTTATTTTATTTTATTTTATTTTATTTTATTTTATTTTATTTTATTTTATTTTATTTTATTTTATTTTATTTTATTTTATTTTATTTTATTTTATTTTATTTTATTTTATTTTATTTTATTTTATTTTATTTTATTTTATTTTATTTTATTTTATTTTATTTTATTTTATTTTATTTTATTTTATTTTATTTTATTTTATTTTATTTTATTTTATTTTATTTTATTTTATTTTATTTTATTTTATTTTATTTTATTTTATTTTATTTTATTTTATTTTATTTTATTTTATTTTATTTTATTTTATTTTATTTTATTTTATTTTATTTTATTTTATTTTATTTTATTTTATTTTATTTTATTTTATTTTATTTTATTTTATTTTATTTTATTTTATTTTACTTTATTTTATTTTATTTTATTTTATTTCATTTTATTTTATTTCATTTTATTATATTTTATTTTTATTATTTTTTTTCATATCATTCTATTTTTTTTTTTAATTTTTTTTTTATTTTATGTTGATTGATTCATCAATTTATACCTCTTTTAGATGGAAAACGAATGGTATGACTATATCATCCAATTCGATGCTATGCTGAATGCTGCACTCATGACTAGCGCACGTAACTCCTTGCTGAACATTTACAATCTTGTGCGGTCTGAGGGTGATATACTACCGTCACCGATACTCATCCTAGAAGCAGACATCGTAGACGGCAATGTTAGTCCATACATACGTGCATACTACTTCTTTATTGATACCATTAAATTTTTTAATATCCTTTTCTGCATGTTTCCACAGATCAAACTTACGCCATCTATGACTGAAGTTATGCAACTATTTGATAGCATATACGATCGTTTAACCACATCTTTAGCCGTGTTTCCTAGACTAACAGCCAAACTTAAATTGCCAAAAGAGTATCAACTACCATTATTTTCAAGCACATTTTTAAATGATGCAGAAGCTAAAGAAATACAATCATCCTTGGACTACGAAGTTAAGTATAATGAAGAAGAAATCGTAACGTTCATAATGGGTTGGCGTTATTATCATGATATTTGGGAGAAAACAGAAATCGAATTTACCAGAGCTATATTAGCAACAGATCAAAAGTCCTATGTATTTGAACAAAGTATTGAATACTATAGTGCTTTGGCGGACGAAATTGGCATAAAGGATTCGATTGTGAATGTTTATTTTATTTTGGTTAATCAGAATTTTCTAAAAAATACCATTATGGATTTTATTGAGAAGTGGCAAATGTTGAATATAAAATTGTTGTTACGACGTGCAACAACCAAAATAAATGGTGAGTAAGGTTTTAGCGATGAAAATAAACTTATTCGAGATATTTGAAAATTGAAATATTATGTATATGTTTTTTACATCTCTGCGATCTCTTTAGGTGTTTATCGTTATATGCGCAAAAATGGTGAACGTATACAAATTGTACCACGAAATTTGAGAGAGGCACGCGAAGCTACAGAACTTTACGAATTTCTATTCAACGATGCACCACGCAAGCAAAAAGAATTTCCTACCATGCTGGAACTTTTCAAATTGCTCGATCATTATATGGTGGAAATACCGGATGCAACACGCAAACTCGTCAATGATTTGGAGAAAGAATGGGACGCGTATTTAAAAATTTTGCTTGATTCAAGCGATATGCTGGATATAACACGAGAGGAGTTTAAGAAAACTTTGCTACGGCAAGCGGAAAAATTCAAGACTGTTATGAAGGAATTCTTAACCGATTTCCTACTCAAACTGCCAACTTCATCGCAAACGTAAATTTTTATTTTTGATGCTTAAGTATATTTAAGTGATTTTTATATGTTATTCTTAAGTCGCACCTCAGCATTTCTACCATTTCCAACTTCCATCTTTCCTTTCCCCGAATAGCAAACCAAGAATTGCACTCAAATATTTAAAAATTATCGAAAATAAAGTTCATGATTGTTTCAAATTTGAGCGTGGCTTGACTAACGATTTAGATACATTTCATATCAATCAACCGGAAAATCAAGATTTGAAAAAATTAGAAAGTGAATTGGCAATTGTTAAAGGTATTTGGGAGCTTATACTCGAATGGCAAACTGCCTGGGATGAGTGGCGTCGAGGTAATTTTTGGCTTATCAATATTGACGTCATGGAGGATACGGCAGTTAGTATGTATAAGGAATTTAATGCTCTAAATAAACGCTATTTTGAACGTGATTGGGAGATGTTACAAGTTACAACAAAAAATGTGGATAGCTTTCGACGTACTATGCCTTTGATAACGGCGCTCAAGAATCCATGCATGAGAAAACGACATTGGGATGCCGTGCGTTCAACTGTTGGCGTGTAAATATGAGCAGTTTTTATGGATCTTATTGAAGTGTGAAACGCTTATTTAATTTGAGAGCTTCGTAGTACATTTACACCGCACCAAATTTGACAAATTTGGCGAAAAATTGCAATTTGCGCTTTTTCCATACAAATCTCATTTTCCATTTTGACGTGTGATAACTTTTGCACTATGCACAGCTGTAAATAACAATTTCAACTAGTTTTTCTAAGGTGAAGCCAAATACAAATTTGCCAGTGTAAACGGTGTCGAAGTGGCTTATTTGAATTCGCCAAATGGATGCAGTGTAAATGTACTATTAGGGGTCAGCCCAAAGGATTTTGTGGATCATTAAGGTAAAGGATAATTTTTCCAAAAAAAAAAAGTCCCGGGATTGTATAAAAAGGGTCAAAAATTATTCCAAAAACATTGATCCAAAGATGTAAGTAATATTTCGGAATTAATCAAACAAATTCCAGAAATGATTTCAAAAATATGCAAAAAAGTCTTGAAATTATCGTAAATAAGTCTCAAAATGGAAAAAGTTAAATAATAATCTCGAAAAATTCCGAAAAAGTGCAGAAATGATCGTAAATAAGTCTCCAAAAAGTATTGAAATATTTCCAATATAATACTAAAAAAAAAGTCCCGAAATGATTTTAAAAAAAGTCAAAAAATACTAAAATTATCGTAAATAAGTGCCGAAGAAATTCTAAAATATTTCCAATATAGTCCCTAAAAAGTTCCAAAATGATCCCAAAATGATGCCGAAAATTAAGAAATGATTAAAAGAAACAAACAAGTAATAATAAAAAAAAAGTCGGGAAATGATTCCAAAAATCCCGAAATGGTCTCAAGAAAACTTAATAATTATCTCAAAACAGTCCGAAAATGTTCAGAAATGCTCGTAAAATATAATACAGTCAGTAAAAAGTTCCAAAATGATACCAAAACGTCTCCAAATAATCCCGAAAATTAGAAATGATTAATAAAAGTTTCGAAAAAATCTTGAAAACGAAACCCTTACCCTATTCGTAAAATTCGCACAATATTTTCAAAATATAATTTAGGGCTTTTGGTCATAAAAAAACTAGTAAACCCATATCGTAAAAATATTTTCGAGGGTATCGCTCGGTGCATATTTTGGACCTTTCCTTCCCTACCGTTTACGCTGCTTTCTACCTCTACTACCTTTAGGTATATCACCCTCATGCTAACGTGAAAACATATAAAGCTACCAACATAGATACCCTTTCTTTTGCCTCTACTTTTGCCTCCACAAACCTTTTTCCCTGCAGTCTAGCTCTACTACTAGGGCGTTTTCTCGAAGATATTCTTAGATATTGTGTATAAGCATTACTATATTATAATTATGAGCCCGGTTCACGGGTTGCCGTCCCTTGCATCGGTAAGTGGTTCTGGTCTGTTTTCAAAAAAAAAAAGTCGCTATAAAGCTTTAGGTGTTTGAGAGTAGTCATCTAATGGTTGCTGAGAGAGTCTGCAAAACTCTTTTCGAAGTCGTTTATTGCATGATCCTTTTAATACGTTTCACGCTTCGATTTTCATTCGTTACATCGTGTTTAATAATAGATTTATATATTTATCCATCCACCAAATTAGTGACTTCGACGAGAACTCCAAAAATTTCACACTAGAATTTATTATTAATTTGGACTTTCAAGCTTTCTCCGAAGAAATCCAAGATATATCGAACGCAGCCACCATGGAACTACAAATCGAAAATGGTATCAGGAATATAGCAAGTATTTGGCGTAAACAAACTTTCGAAATGGCATTCTACCGAGATGGTATATATCGCATCAAAAATGTAGACGATTGCATGCAACTACTCGAAGAGCACATGGTGCAAATATCAGCAATGAAAGCTACACGCTTCGTAGAGCCGTTCATCGTAGTTGTGGACTTTTGGGAGAAGACCCTCTCATATATTATGGAAACATTAGAGATGGCATTGAATGTGCAACGTCAATGGCTATATTTGGAAAATATTTTCACCGGCGAAGATATACGCAAGCAGCTGCCGAACGAGGCAAAACGTTTTGTGGGACTCACCGAGGAGTTTCGTATGATTTCGTCAAAAATGTATAACGCCAAGACGGCGGTGCGTGCAACGCACTTACGTAAGCCACCATTCTTACTGGAACGCTTCAATAAAATGGACGAACGTTTGGAGTTGATACAGCGTGCGTTGGAAATCTATTTGGAAAGCAAGCGACAGCTATTTCCACGCTTCTATTTCATTTCTAACGACGATTTATTAGAGATTTTAGGCAATGCCAAACGTCCAGACTTGGTGCAACCACATCTGAAAAAGCTCTTCGATAATTTGTACAAGTTGGAGCTAAAACGTGTGGGCAAAACTATGAGCCGTTTCCAAGCGATGGGCATGTACTCGGACGATGGCGAATATGTGGAGTTCTTGAATGTGCTGTACATAGAGGGCGCCTCTGAGAAGTGGTTGAATATGGTCGAAGATTTTATGTTGGCGGTTATGAAAGAGAAATTGAAACAAACGCGCGCCTCACTCAAAAAGCTGATTGGCAATCGGGAGCAATGGCTTGCGCTATGGCCAGGACAAATGCTGCTCACCACATGTCAAATACAATGGACCACCGAATGCACTCGCAGTCTTATACACTGCAAAATGGTGGATCAAAAAAAACCATTGCGCAAATTGAAGCGCAAACAGAATAAAGTACTTGCGAAGCTATCTGAGCTAAGTCGCAAGGATCTCACGAAAATTATGCGTCTCAAAGTCAATACATTGATAACCATTGAGATACATGGACGCGATGTTATTGAGCGCATGTACAAGGCCAACTGCAAGGATGTCGGACACTTTGAGTGGTTCTCTCAACTACGCTTCTATTGGCATCGTGAGTCCGAGCTCTGTGTCATACGTCAAACCAACACCGAACACTGGTATGCCTATGAGTATACAGGCAATTCGGGGCGTCTAGTGATTACGCCACTTACCGATCGCTGTTACATAACCTTGACAACAGCGTTGCATTTGCATCGTGGCGGCAGTCCCAAGGGTCCCGCTGGAACAGGCAAAACAGAAACCGTTAAAGATTTGGGCAAAGCGCTGGGTATGTGGGTGATTGTGACGAATTGCTCGGAAGGTTTGGATTACAAAAGCATTGGCAAGAATTTTTCGGGGTTGGCGCAAACAGGCGCTTGGGGTTGCTTCGACGAATTCAATCGCATCAATATTGAAGTGCTCTCCGTTGTGGCACAACAGATACTCTCGATTATGTCCGCGCTCGCTGCTAAATTGACCGAGTTCTTATTCGAGGGTTCGGTTATCAAGCTCAAGCACACTGTGGGTCTCTTCATCACCATGAATCCGGGTTATGCCGGACGCACTGAACTACCAGACAATCTGAAATCGATGTTTCGTCCAATAGCGATGATGGTGCCTGACAATGCGATTATAGCCGAAAATTTGCTATTCTCCGATGGTTTTACGGCTACGCGCAGTTTGGCGCG
>CAXKVI010000005.1:109882008-109932008 GCA_964058755.1 Campiglossa producta
GAGAATCGCACTGAAAAGCGTACCAAAACTTACTTCGTACCAATTGGCGGAAAACGCATGATTTGTTTCATGGACGATTTCAATATGCCCGCCAAGGACACCTATGGCTCGCAGCCACCACTGGAACTCATACGTCAATGGGTGGATTACAAATATTGGTTCAATCGACGCAATCAACAGAAAATCTACGTACAAAACACGCTACTCATGGCTGCTATGGGACCGCCTGGTGGTGGACGTCAAGTGATATCACCACGCACGCAAAGTCGCTTCGTTGTCATCAATCTGACTTTCCCCACCGAGGCGACGATAATGCGCATTTTTGGCACCATGTTGCAACAAAAGTTGATACCATTCGCCAACGACATACGCGAGGTAGCGCTAAAAATTACGAGCAGCAGCATAGATCTGTACAACGCGGTCGTGGCCCGTATGCTACCCACGCCAGCTAAATCACACTATCTATTCAATTTGCGCGATATATCGCGCATATTTCAGGGACTACTGCGCGGTAATCATGAAGCGCAAACGAAACGGTCAGCCTTTCTACGTCTGTGGGTACACGAAGCCTTTCGCGTGTTTAGCGATCGTTTGGTTGATGACTTGGATCAGGGTTGGTTTATGAATGAGGTTAATACAATATTGGGCAAATATATGGAGATCACATTTCATAGTTTGTGTCCGAATAAAATTGTGCCAATATTTGGTGATTTCATGAGCAATCAGGGGTACTATGAAGATTTGTCTTTTGAGGAGTTGCGAAAGTATATCAATCGGCAGATGGAAGAGTATAACAATTTCCCGGGTATGGCGCGCATGAATTTGGTATTCTTCAAGGAAGCGATCGAGCATGTGGCGCGTGCTGTGCGTGTGATATCGCAACCACGCGGACACACGCTCAACATTGGTATTGGTGGTTCGGGTCGTCAAGCGCTCGTGCGTTTGGCTGCCTTCATATGCGAATTTGGCACCTTTTCCATTGAGGTCACCAAGAAATACAAAACAAATGAGTTCAAGGAGGATTTGAAAAATTTATATAAAATAACCGGCATCAAGCAGCGAGGCACGGTCTTCCTCTTTAGCAACGAACAAGTGGCTGAGAGCACTTTCCTTGAAATACTCAACAATATGCTAAGCACAGGCGAGGCAAATCTTTTTAAGGCCGACGAGTTTGAAGAGCTGAAGCCCGAGCTGGAACGTCCTGCAAAAAAGGCGGGCATACAATTCACCACAGAGTCGCTTTACAATTTCTTTATGCAAAATGTGCGCGAGAACATGCACATCTCGCTGGCTATGAGTCCCATCGGTGAGGACTTCCGCAGCTATATACGCCAATATCCAGCCTTGATCAACAATACATGCCCGAATTGGTTCCGGCTGTGGCCACAGGAAGCGTTGCTGGAGGTAGCGCAAAAGTTTTTGATGGGCTTCCAGATAAATGTCGTTGTACCAGGCAAAGAAGACGAAAAACACCGAGATAGCTTAGTAATAACCTCCGAGGATAGATTGCAAAAGGCCGTCGCATACGTTTTCTCAGTCATACACTCGAGCGTCGCCGAAATGTCGGTGCAAATGCTCGCTGAAGTGAAGCGTCATAATTACGTTACATCACCCAACTACTTAGAATTGGTAAGCGGTTTTAAATTGCTACTCGAGAGTAAACGCTTCGAAGTATCTTCGAGCGCAAACAAGTTACGTAATGGTCTGTCAAAAATTCAAGAAACCCAAGAGAAAGTCTCAGTTATGTCTGAGGAACTCAAAATCAGTTCGGAACAAGTAAAAATCTTAGCTAAAGAATGCGAGGAATTCATCGCCATCATTGAGATACAAAAAGCGGAGGCTACCGAGCAAAAGGAAAAGGTCGACGCCGAAGCGATCATCATCAGACAAGATGAAATTATTTGCTTAGAGTTGGCCGCTACCGCGCAAGCAGATTTAGATGTTGTAATGCCTATGATTGATGCCGCCATTAAGGCGTTGGATGCGCTCAGCAAGAAAGATGTCGCTGAAGTGAAATCGTATGGACGTCCGCCAATGAAAATCGAGAAAGTCATGGAGGCTGTGCTCATCCTGCTAGGTAAAGAGCCTACATGGGAAAATGCTAAAAAAGTTCTAGGTGAGGTTAACTTTTTGAATGATTTGAAGGCTTTCGATCGTGATCATGTCACCGATAAGACTCTCAAGCGTATTGGTTTGTATACGAAAAATCCTGAGTTAGAACCCGATAAGGTGGCTATTGTCTCGGTAGCTTGTAAATCATTAATGCAATGGATTATGGCTATTGAGAATTATGCCAAGGTTTATCGTATTGTGGCACCAAAGCAGGAGAAGCTAGACAATGCTATGCGCTCGCTGGCCGAAAAACAAGCAATGTTGGCTGCGGCTATGAAAAAATTGGAGGAACTCAATGCCGCTATAGCGGAATTGTATCGACAGTTGAATGAGAAGACGGAGCAGCTGAATGAGCTGCGCATAAAAGAGGAGAAATTGAGGTAACTAAATCTACAAATATTATAAAAAAATGTGTTTTCCTTTTTTGTTTTAATTTTTTTCTTCATCTCATTTTATTCACAGAAAACAATTGGAGCGCGCTATAATTTTGGTTGAGTCCTTGTCGGGCGAACGTGAACGTTGGATTGAGACAGTGGCCTCCTTGGATTTAGCATTCGAGAAGTTACCAGGCGATTGTCTACTAGCTACTGCCTTCACCTCGTATCTTGGCCCCTTCGACACGAAATATCGTGATATTCTATCCGAGAAATGGGTGGCCTTGATTGCATCAAATCAAATACCCTGTACCGATGAATTGAAAATTACACATTTCCTCAGCGATGCTGTTACCATACGCGAATGGAACATACAAGGTCTACCCGCCGATGATTTCAGCACCGAAAATGGTGTTATTGTCATGCGCGGACAACGTTGGCCGCTCATTATCGATCCACAGTCACAAGCAAATACTTGGATCAAAAACTACGAGGCGAATAATGATTTGAAAGTAATTGATTTTTCGCAAAGTGACTATCTGCGCTCGCTCGAGAAAGCGATGTCAGCCGGAGATCCGGTGTTACTACAAAATGTTGGCGAGTACTTGGATCAAGCTATAAATCCGATTTTGCGCAAAAGCTACACAATGCAGGGTGGCCAAAAGTTGATCAAGTTCAATGATAAATACATAACCTATAATGATAACTTCAAACTCTACATAACCACAAAAATAACGAATCCACATTATCCGCCTGAGATCTCATCGAAAACGACAATCGTCAATTTCGCTGTCAAACAAGATGGTTTGCAGGCACAACTGTTGGGTATTATTGTGCGCAAGGAAAAACCAGCGCTGGAGGAGCAAAAGGATGAGTTGGTGCTAACAATTGCGCGTAACAAGCGCACATTAATCGATTTGGATAATGAGATTTTGCGTTTGCTAAATGAGTCGCGTGGTTCTTTGCTCGAGGACGACGAACTCTTTGCTACCTTACAAAAGTCGCGTCAAACTTCAGTGCTGGTGAAGGAATCGCTGGCCACCGCTGAAATCACTGAGATCGAAATTGATGCGGCGCGTCAAGAATACCAGCCAGCGGCCGAACGCGCCGCTATACTCTTTTTTGTGCTCATGGATATGTCAAAAATTGATCCGATGTATGAGTTTTCACTCGCTGCATATATTTTACTCTTCATACAATCTATCGAACGCAGTCCCAAGCATTTGATCGTTTTTGAACGCATACAGAACATAAATGATTATCACACATATTCGGTGTATAAGAACACTTGTCGCGGACTGTTTGAGATACACAAATTGCTCTTCTCCATACACATGACAGCGAAGATTTTGCAATGTGCTGGAAAGCTGGTAGAAGCCGAGTATGATTTTATATTGAAGGGTGGTATTGTGCTGGATAAACAGAATCAGGCACCAAATCCGAGTCCAGGTGAGTGAATGAGGCAAAGGGCATTGGAGGAAGATGTTAAATCTTTTTTTTATTTTTTTTTTTTGTCACAGTCTGGATAAGTGAGCAAGCTTGGGACAATATTACGGAGTTGGATAAGGTGGCAGGTTTTCATGGCATAATAGACTCGTTCGAGCAGAATGCTAAATTATGGCAGAGTAAGTAGCAACTTATTTATATGTGTGCAAAGTGTAGGGAAACCTCGATATGATAAAGCAAAAATTCGTTGAAGAATTTGTTAGTGAGACGATGCAGACCTCATAGGACGAGCTGCGGGTTCCCTCAGCTCATACACGTTACTTGGTGATCATATAACTATCAAGGTTTCGCTATATCTCCCCCTCCTCAACTTTATCTAACATACCCTTTTACAGTGTGGTACGCGACGACGACACCCGAGACGGAGGATCTGATCGGCGAATGGAATGACAAGTTGACTGACTTTGAAAAAATCTGTGTGGTACGCTGTCTACGTCCCGATCGCGTCTCATTCTGTCTTACACAGTTCATAATAAATACGCTTGGACCACGTTTCGTTGAACCACCGGTGCTAGATTTGAAAGCTGCATTCGATGAATCCATATCACAAACGCCGCTCATATTTGTACTATCACCCGGCGTGGATCCAACACAGTCACTACTCACGCTAGCCGAACAATGTAAAATGTCCGCACGCATGTTCTCGCTCAGCTTGGGACAGGGACAAGCTCCAGTTGCTACCAAAATGATTATGGATGGTGTACGTGATGGCAATTGGGTATTCTTAGCCAATTGTCATCTTTCGTTGAGTTGGATGCCGACTTTGGATAAAATTATAGCAACTATGCAAACAATGAAGTTGCACAAACGTTTTCGTTTATGGTTGAGTTCGAGTCCACATCCCGAATTTCCAATTTCTATACTACAATCGAGTATTAAGATGACTACAGAGCCACCACGTGGTATCAAAGCGAATATGCGACGTCTTTACAATAATATCAACGAGCCGAACTTTGAAACGGTTGATGAGACAGGCAAATATAAAAAGCTCTTATTTGCATTATGCTTCTTTCATACGGTCTTGCTGGAACGCAAGAAATTTTTACAACTCGGCTGGAATGTGGTCTACAGCTTTAACGATTCTGACTTTGAGGTGTCGGATGTGCTCTTGGCTCTGTACTTGAATGAGTATGAGGAAACACCTTGGGGTGCGTTGAAATATCTAATTGCGGGCATTAATTATGGTGGGCATGTTACCGATGATTGGGATAGACGTTTACTGACAACATATATCAATCAGTTTTATTGTGACGCCGCCATAACCACACACAAATTTAAGTAAGTTCGTGAAAACTCAGTGGTCACGAAATACTAATCCAAACTAATCTTCTTCGCACAGGCTATCTTCTCTAGGAAACTACTTTATACCCGGTGATGGCGATCTTCAATCATACATCGATCAAATACAACAATTTCCCAGCTTCGATAAACCTGAGGCTTTTGGTCAACATCCGAATGCTGATATAGCTTCGCTGATCGGTGAGACGCGTCTGCTTTTTGAAACGCTCATGTCTATGCAAGTGCAAACCACGGCAGCGGTAGGTGAGGGTATGGAAACTAAAGTGCTACGTCTGGCTAAGGATATATTTGCCAGCACACCTGACGAGATCAGTTATGAGCAAACAGCCAAATTGATTGGATTCAACCGCTCGCCTCTGGAAGTGGTGTTGTTACAGGAAATAGAACGTTACAATTTTCTATTGAGCAGAATGAAAGTGCATATGCGTGATTTGCAGCGCGGTATAAAGGGGCTCGTCGTGATGAGCACCGAATTGGAGGATATTTATCAATCGGTTTATGAGGGTCGTGTGCCCGGAGTATGGCTAAAATGTGAGTATAAGCCCTTTAGATCTAGAAAATTGTAGACATTGGCGACTAGCTATATTATCGATATTAAAAAAAAAACGAAAAACTATGTGTAGGTATAGAAAAATATACATGAAAATGAAATAAAATTAAATTTAAAAAAAATATTTAAATTAAATAAAAATAAATAAATTATTGAATAAAATTGAAAAACGTTAATTAAATTAAATACAATAAAATAAAAGAAAAACACAAAACATAGGATTTTTTAATATAGGTTTTTTTGTGTATACATATAATTTTTTTTAATATTTTTTCTTTTATTGAATTTGAATTTTTTTAAAATTGTTTTGTTATTTTTGTTTTTTATTTATTTCGTTTTAATTAATTTTTTATATTTCCATTTTATATTATATCTTACTTTATTTTATTTTCTCTATTTTTTTCTCTTTTTTTATTTTATTTTTTAATTTTTTTTTATTTTATTTTATTTCATTTTTTATTTTAATACTTTTTTTGTTATTTTTTATTTTTTTTTAACTTTGTCTTTAGTTTATTTCATTTATTTTATTTTTTTTTGTTTTTGTTTTTTTTTTTTAATTTAGTTGTTTTGATTTGTACTTTTTTCTCTTTTTTCATATTACCCTAACACACTGAAAAAAAATTTCTTCCATTCCAGCTTATCCATCACTAAAACCACTCGCCGCTTGGTCGCGCGATCTCATACTACGCATCGAACATTTCGCACAGTGGGCCAAAACACTCAAACAACCTTTACTCTTCTGGCTAGCTGCATACACTTTTCCCACAGGTTTTCTTACGGCAGTGCTACAAACATCGGCACGCGCCACACGCACACCCATTGACGAGCTATCGTGGGACTTTTTCGTCTTCATCGAGGAAGATGCAGCTGCAGCGCGCATTATACGTGAGGGCGGCGGTGTTTATATACGAAATCTGTTTTTAGAGGGTGGTGGTTGGTTACGTAAACTCCAATGTCTACAGGATCCACTGCCAATGGAACTCATCTGTCCTATGCCAGTCATCCATTTCAAGCCAGTGGAGAATCTAAAAAAGAAAACTCGTGGCGTTTATCAGTGTCCAGCTTATTATTATCCTGAACGTGCTGGCTCCTTTGTTATAGCGGTAGACTTGAAGTCGGGCACGGAGAAGGCAGACTATTGGATTAAGCGTGGCACAGCTTTGTTACTCAGTTTGAGCGTGTAAGCTTGTGACATTGTTTTTTGTTACAGCTTCTGTTGTTGTTCATTTTATTGTTGTTTTTATAAATTGTTTAATTGAAGTTTTTATTGCAAATAAATGCTACCTTTTTCGTACTTTAAATTTAAAATGCTGCCTTTGGTTTAAACTCGCGCTAAGCGGGGCTAATACGTGTCACACATGCCGGCACAAAGCGCAGCCGCCATGCACCGTCAACAGTAATTATGTAATTACATTTAATTGTAAGTAATTGTCGAGCACACGAACCGCAGCATGACAGTAATTAATTGAATTAAACGGTTTCGACTGTACTCTTTTCTTTTGCTGGCGGATCAAACAAATTTAAAATATGCAATGAGTTTGGTTGGTGACAACAATGTGAAGAACAGGAGCAAGGCTGAGCAATTATAAAATGGTACATGATGACGGCTCCTTTTGCTTGTTTGATTGCCATCATTCCCACAAATGGATCGAAGTTGTAAGCCGTAAGATGCAACTCTTTGATCATTGTGAGGATAGGTTGCTATCCAGTGCTGCCACTGTTATGGAATTTTATAAAGGTCATGAGCTAAATCGTGATGAGGTCGAGGGTTGTCTGGGAATGTCTTACCTCGCTCCATAGCTCCAAAATACTTCACAATAAGTATCTGGGCCACGGACAGTTGTCGCTCCGGTCTGATGAAGACATGTGAACCGGAATTGATGTTGAACAGAGGGGCCACGATCTAACTCTAACACGATGTCATGCTTCAAAAACAAAAGCTGCCCAGCTTCCACCGGGCTCCAGTTTCGGCAGACCCTAGTGAGCAGCATAGCCGGCTTGCTGCGCGATGTCCGAGCCCTGTACCAGTCGGATCTAACCCAGTGATAACCTTTCTGATACCGACATTGACCTGCTTATAGTGGCTCACGCATTCAAAGTGATGAGATCAAAAGACCCTGCTGTAAGCAACCTAGCAGTGGTGTTGCTGGGAAATGCACGGCAGAAAGCTAGCGTCATATATTGACACGGCAAAGTATCTCTCCAGCGAACTGGATCTGCCTCACTCAAACTGGTGAAAACCCAACAACTGTAAAAAAGTTAGGACAGTGAGCTTTAGGTTTCGCAACAAAATTAAACTGCGCTGGGCATGGGCCTGGCGGGACTGGGAGTTCTTGATCCAAAGTGGACAAATAAAAGACCTTGTTTTGCCCTGATGGAAGCAGAAAGGTGTATGAGGTCACAAAGCTAAACTCTTGCTCTACAAATTTTTTTCGCTCGGGCAAGCTCTCACGCTTCTATGACTGGAGCTTTATTCATAGAGCTCGCCACTTCTCAGCCAATCAACAACGCCAACATTCAACATGAGCGCGTAATTCGCACGGTACAGGGCCACCTTAAGACCCGACACATAGTCACTGCTAATATCTATCATGGGGCTAAGTATGTATATGAAGGAGAGCGATTAGGGGAGAGATGGAGGCATCACACCAGAGGTCAGGGGTTTAGAATATGCCCGAGGTATGCATACCGGTCGTAAGAGGAGACTAATATGCACATAGGTTATGACGTGCTAACTCGATGGTTGATCTACAGATATGATGCCTCCCACCTCTCATTACCCATCTTCTGCTTCCTCACGGTTCCACTGGTCATACCAAATCGCTACCACGACAGTCGGGCCGCAGCGTACCGGGTTCATATCCGGTCAAGTACTGTCAATTTCGGCAACACTTCCCAAAACTTTCAGGGAGTGGTTTTGCTGTTAACAACAACAGAGGGACGCGGGAAGAATAGGAATATGAACCAAAGAAACTAGACCAAAAGGTAGAGGAAGAAGTAAGGCAATGGAGGAAAATAATATAGGAGCCAAGGAGAGATAGAACAATTTTTCTGGCAGTACAAGATCTGTCGGCTCGCTGGTCTCAGAACATCTAAAAATAACTCATATGAGCATTTTTTCCTTAAACAAAGTATCTCGAAAATTTGAAAAAAAAAAAAAACTGAAATCTGAGATATTGCGAATTTTAATTGTTTGATGAGGTGGGTTGGTTTTGAGCTGGCTGCAAAAGTAGAGTGATCTACCACTTAGTTGATAGTGCTGTTCAATTTTTTTTTCTTTTGAGTTCTCAGTGGCATACCAACGTACTTAAGTTAGTACCTACCCTGTGAGAAATTGAAGCTTCGTTATAAAAAAATGTTCACCTTCATTACAAATAACTTAAAGGAGAATACAAGAAACTCTAATATAAAGAAAGCAAAACATTACTATTTCAATAACTTTAGAATAGATAGTTTCTCAAAATAAAAAAGGGTATACAATTTTCTAATTTCTCACCGGGTAAGTAAGGAAAAAGTGGACACACGTAAATGCATACTTGTATATATTTTAAAATTATTCCCAAATAGTCCAATCGATCTGTTGTCGAGAGCACAAAACGACACAAATGGCAGGCAACATAAATAATTGCACTGCTGAATGTGGCAAACGATTGAGTCAAATTAACCGAATGTCTGAGTTGTTGGAGTATTCGTGCACGAACCCTGTAATTATCCTTCGATATCAAATCGAAAGACACAAAATTTATTATTTCGAATTAATAAATTTCTTATAAAATATATTGCATTGCCACTGTTGCCATAATTTCTTTCATACCTGCACCCAAGTGTGTACGCAACACATATACAAACTTGACTCATTCGCATTGTTGCACTAACAAATCGTTGTTAAGAAATGTTGCACGTTGTCGCTGTTAAACATTTCTACCTACTTGTATGTATGTATGTATATTTGTATATTCCCACAATTCCACATAAATTTGTTGCAGCTTTGCAGCATTTCGCGATAACATCGCTTGCGTTTTATTTTTATAGTTATTATTATTATTATTATTTATTTTTGAGTTATTTGCACGTTTGCTTAAAGGAAAGAAAGAATAATGTGGCAACAGTTCTACCAGTGGCACGTTAGCCAACATGGATGCCAAAATGAAGGATGCGCTTTGTAGCATGATCGCATACATATTTCAAATAATTTGCGCTGTTGTTGTAAAATAGCACAGTTGCTTCATGTTGTCTTCAGCGACGATTAATGCCTGCCAACCTGAAGGTGGAAGATTAAGTTATAGGAGTTTAATACGTTTCGCCACTGCATACTTGCTGAATGGTATGAGTCACTGATAACATTGGATTAGTCAGCACCAAAGTGTGGCTCTGCCAGGCTTTTTATTAATTTCCTTTGGATTATTCAGCAAGAATACTTCATTAGACTTACTTTAATATGCTTTAAGTACCTGGTCGAGCGATCTTTGCCCGGTATATTCTCAGGTTGCCATATGATTTAATTTGTTGTAGATACTCAACAGTAGAGATTGGATTCATATGCAAAACCAAAGAGCCTAAAAATTTGTGATTTTTGAAAGTTGGGATGCCGATTTTAACTTTCGGTTTTATTTTGTTTTATTTTATTTCATTTTCTTTTATTTTATTTTATTTTATTTCATTTTATTTTATTTTATTTTATTATATTTTATTTTACTTTATTTTATTTTATTTTATTTTATTTTATTTTATTTTATTTTATTTTATTTTATTTTATTTTATTTTATTTTATTTTATTTTATTTTATTTTATTTTATTTTATTTTATTTTATTTTATTTTATTTCATTTTTTTTCTATTTTATTTTATTTTATTTTTTTATTTTGTTTTATTTTTATTTTATAATAATAATAAAACAAATTTTTTCTTTTAGTTTGTTCTTTTTTTTTCATTGCCACAATTCACACCAAGTATCCGAGTGACATTTTTATTGGCCACATAATTTAACTGCGTTCTGTGACAACCCCTTTCTTCGATATTATGAAAAGAATGAGTGAATTTATTTTCGCCCACTTTTATTTACCCTTATCCCCTTGAACATCGTCCTCTATCCTCGTGGCTGATGAAGTGATGATGTTGCGTTACTTTGCTGACAGCGCAATAAAACTTGACAACATAACAGCAATCAAAACAACAGCCAACGCACCAACAGCAATACAAGTGGAATTTCGGATTTTGCGTGCAACATCGGCAAACAATGTCATCGTCAACATGTGGTATATGGCATGACAAGGATGGGATGAATTGGATGGGTATAGGTAGGTACTACATACGTGGATGGGATACGCATACAGTGTGTGTAATAAACACAGCGCCGTTGTTGTTTGCAATTGTTTACTGTTGCATAATTTTATTGTTGCTGTCACATTGCGGTTGTGTGTACAAAAGCTCAATCTCGCTTCAACGCATTGTCATCCATCTAGTTGGGTGGCAACACCCGCATATTGCGTTAGTGGCGACTTGACTTGTATCGCTGTTTTCGTCGTCGTCGTCAGCGTTGTCGTCGTTAACCACGCCTTTTTTGCGTTAATGCTGTGATGAAATTTGCTGAGCCATTCTGTTGTTGTTACGCAGCTAGCCAGAAATAAACACCCGCTTGACATTTGTTGATTTTTGCTGTTTTTTGAATTTTGTTACCATTTGTAGCGTGATTTTTTTTAAAAGAGTCCTGCCAAGTAAGGGGTAAAAGGCAGAATCATTTTTCTGGTTGTTATTTTGTCTTTCGTTGTTCTTGTGTACGTTGATCCCTGGTTTACTTCGCGCAAACAAGGCTCTAAACTATTCACATAGGCAAAGGACCACACAAAGTATCCAATTTCAAATCTATTCCATCACAAATAGCACTTTTTTTCAACAGGTCGGTCCCTGGAACTCTTCCCACAAAAAAGTATCCCACATATGTTAAATCCGAAAGCTCTTAGTGCAAGTGTGCAAAGTTTAACGATTTTCGGTTAAGTATTTTTAGCATGAACAGGTAACAAACAAGCTTACTTTTACATTAACCCCCTTATTCATGAAAATGTCATTTTAAAAATCTTTATAAACCAATTTTATTTTTTATGAATATGCGGGTTAGGATATTAGAAGGGATAGTAGGAATATTCTTAAATTTTCAGAAGGGTGTTCTTTAAAAATATAAATTTTCATTCAAATTAGTTCAAAATTAACTTTAAAAAAATAGCGAAAATGAAAAATCATATCATCGTCATGTCAAGATCATTTTAGCTGTCAGTTTGTAGAACCAGAAATTTCAAACTGTTTTACATAGCTTATTATGCACTTATACTGCTTCCACACTAATGCAAATATAAACACATTTTTTGAAATATGACTTCATCGTATGACACTTGACCATGCCACGCCATACGGTGGCATTTTAAATCACGCCTTGTGACGTGTTGAAAAGATTGACAATGTTAATTGTGGGTTTGCTAATCGAATTAGGCAAGTTTTTATTTACGGTCTTATGCTAATTTTTTATTATTTGCTTGCTTTTCAAGTGACTAGCACCTGGGTGACCGAGCTTATTCGGTGCAATCAATTAAGCGCTAACTTTACTTACCAAAATGATCCCCAAACAATCCAAAAATGATCCCAAAACTACCCCAAAAACACTCTTAAAGGTTCCAAAAATGATCCGAAATTGAACCCAAAATGACCCAAAAATTATCAAATGATCCCACAATTACCCCAAAATGACCCAAAAATTATCCTAAAACGACTCCAAAACGATTCCATAATGACCCCAAAAATACCCTTAAATGTACCCAAAATGATAAGAAAATTATCCCAAAATTATCCCAAAATGACCCAAAAATGATGCGAAAATGATCCAAAAATGCTTCCGCAATGTGCCCAAAATGATTCCAAAATGAACCCAAAAAGGTCCTTAAATATATTAAAAATGATACCCAAAATGACCCAAAAATCATAAAAAAAAATTACCCCAAAATTACAGCTGCGTAGGAAAAATAAATAAATGTATTTATTTGATGGCATAACAAATTTAGACTGCGTTGTAGAAAAATATGATATTTTTGAAATATTTCATAGGTACTGCTATGAGATGTTTTTCTATATAATATTAAGTTTTTTTAATCTAGATCTTATTGTTGATATTTTTTGCATCTGTTTTACATATTTAAAACACCTGCAACAAAGAAACACATTTAAAAAATTAATATAATTCTTAATTTTTTTTACTTTTTCATACAAATTACGAAACTTGGGGTTTATTGAACACCCTTTTCCCATCCATCAAAATATCTGAAAAAATACAGAGGTATATTGAGCCCCATTCTAAAAAAAATGGAGGGGTGCCCCGAATAAATTTTTGAAATTAGTTCTTTTGAGCCACCCTAATGGTAACTTTGGGTGGCTACCCTACTTGAAAATATTCTAGTTGGTATGTCGGCGAAAATACCTTTCATACCTACATATCTCTATGAAAAATTCCATCCCAATCGGTCAAGCGGTTCTCGAGATTGTGCCGGATATACAAATATACTGTGGTAGGTGGCAACCCTAAGTCCCAAACCTACTAGTAAATATTTTAGTTGGCATTTCGCCTAAAATACCTTTGATACCCATATTGGCAAATCTTGCTCAATAATTAAAAAAATTGTGATAGTTGGCAACCCTGTAAAACGCCCCAAGTGACAACCCCGAAGTTGATAGTTTTAGAATCAATCATACTATCTATATGGCAAATTTCATCCAAATCAGTCAAGCGGTTCCCGAGATAGTACCGGATATACAAATGTACAAGTTTAGATCATTAAAGTTATAAGATTTATGTAAAAAGGTAAAAAAAAAAAAAATTACTGTAATTTTTTCCGATTATCGCTAGTTTAGATTTTACACATTTTACCTCATACTTGGTATAAAAACAACAAACTATTGTTGTAAAACACCATTTACCTGAACATATTTTTGAAGGAAATCGAATTCCCTATAAAATTTGCATTTAGCAAAATTTTCTCAAACTAGCCGTTTTTTGCTATTCTAGCTTCAAAAATTAGCATGGTTTTTCGATTTCCCATTTTTTCTTTCAAAAATTGTCAAAAATGGAAATACTCATGTACAAAAATGATAGATCCAGATTCTTGAAGGAAATCAAAACTTTTTTTAGTATTAAATTTAAAAAAAAAATCATCTTTTTTTGGTGTTTTTGATCCAATTTTATACCAAATATGAGGTTAAATCAGTAAAATCTAAACAAGCGATGATAGACCTCTAGCGTCTAGACTTTAATTTAAAAATCTGAAAAAATTACAGTAATTTTTTTCACCTTTCTTAAAAAGAAAATCAATATAATTTTTGAAAAAAACCGAAAAAAAAAAATTTGGCCCAGTCTACTTTATGTTTTTCAAGAACATAGTATCAAATGATTTAATCATCTTAATATTTTTGAAACATATCCACTTTAAATAATAATTTAATCAAAATTAGTACAACCACTAATTTAACTCGATGTACTTTTAATTGTACAGTTTTCTATCGTAGGTGTCGTGGAAGTTGAATACTTTTAAAATTTTTTGTATTTTTCTTTCTTCAACAAAATCAACGTTCATTCGCGCTATCTTTCGACTATATCGACAACTTAACTAACAATTTAATTAATTTCAAATTAATATTCATTAAAAATATGTAGATATGTTTGTAGCGGTATGTACAACGTCCCTATATATTAGCCAGCTTATCTTACGACTTGACTCGTCAAATGCATGTAAAATTTGCAAATGTTCACTCATTTTCCCCTTCATAAAATTCTGCATAATATTGTTTTCATCATTATCTCTGATTAAATTCTTGATCCTTTTTGTTTAGTGCGGCTCGAATACTAAATTACAAATTCTGTCCTATTATAGTGAAATTGATTTTTATGGCAATGGCGTTTTGAAGCCATTGGTAACAAATAAACATTGATGGCCAAAGCGATAATAGGAAAGTGGTTTGGTCTGGATTTCTCTTTAACTAATAGTAAGTTCAATATTGTTTGGTATGCGTGATAATATGGCATAATGCGACTTAAATCTAATTCATGCCGTGCGATAAGAACAAAAGATTAAAATGAAATTGTGATGAGAAATTTGTACTTACATACATGGGTATATAAATTAGTATTAACTAACTGCTGAACTGGCAAATTAGAATGCACTACGCCATATAGGAGCCTAGGATGTATTTACTTGTAACAAGACATTCGCTTAAGGTCAACTCCTTTTCTAAAATGTTTTTTCTTTTGACGGAACTTTGTTTTCTAGTAAAACTCCCCATCATAACACGTTCAAAGCGAAAGGGGTCGATATTTGACGATTTCACAAGGAATGACCCACACATGTATGTGGCCACCCTGGTCTGAATACATACTTTCATTTGAAAGGTTCACGGTTAAAAAAAATGAGCCTAAATTTTAAAACCGTCTTAAGTTTAAGCGACTTTTTAACTTTTTGAAATATTTTAAACCTTCTAAAAACCTACAAAGATTTAAATTTTTTTTTTTGGTTTCGATTTAAAATTTAAATGAAAAAGCAGTCAACATTTTTTTTTTGGTTTTTTTTTAGTCATTACATTTTGCCCACAAAAACTTCATGTGCGACATAGCTCAGCGGTAGAGCAGTCGGCTGTGACTCCTGAGCGCTTCCGTTCGAATCCTGCCAAGAGCCACATTTTTTTTTTTATTTTATTTTACTCTTAAAATTTTTCGGTTTAAAATTAAAACTTTTCGGTGTAAAATTAAAACCTTTCGGTTTAAAATTGAAACCTTTTCGGTGAACTATTTTTGTTTTTTTGATTGAATTTTTCCCACAAATTTTTAACGGTGTTTTTCAGTCCTTTGACATTCGATACGATAATTTTTTTTATTGATAAAGGACTTTTATTCCGAGAACAAAAAAGTGTGTTTGTTAAAAATAAAATTAACAAGTAAGAGAGTCTAAGTGATGATAGTGGGTGAACCGAATATTAAATATCCAGCGGTAATTTTCATAACGGGATAACAATGATATAGGCCCTAGGAGGATTTACCTAAAGTTTTTACTATGTTAGCTATATACCGACTTATGTCAATTTATATGATTTTGGAAATTTTCCATATCGAAAGTGGCCGTGGTTGGGAAGCGATTTCGTCCAATTACATCAGGTATACTCCCTATTATACCAGTATACCTTGTACCAATTTCATCGTTCTACCGTAATCAGTTTAAAAGTTATGACCTGTGAAATTTTCAAATATGCCTCCCTGAAAAGTCAAAAAATCATAAGAGAATGATTACCAAACTAAATCATTTTAGCCATTTCCGTTACCGAATTATATCAATTTAGGTGATTTCCGAAGCTTTCTTTATCGAGAGTGGGAGTGGTTGGACAGCGATTTTATCCAATTTCATCAGGCATACTCTCAACGATACTAGTATGCTTTGTGCCGTTCTATTCTAATCAGTTTAAAAGTTCCGACCAGTCATTTTCAAAAATGCCTCCCTTAAAAGTGGGCGGTGCCACGCCCGTTTTAAAAAAAATTCTGAAAAAATCAATATATATTGACCAGGGGGATTCACCTATAAATATATATCTTTTTAACTATTTCAGTTACCGAGATATGTCAATTTATGTGATTTTCGAAATTTTCGATACCGAAAAAGGTGGCGTGGTTATCAGCCGATTTCGACCATTTTCAATAGCGACCTATCTTGGCCAGGTTACTTTCTGTATCAAAATGTCATGCAAATGTCTCGATTTTTACTCAAGTTATCATGTACACGGACAGACGGACAGACGGACGGACGGACATGCCTTAATGAACTTTTTTTTCAACCTAAGAACTTTCATATATGGAACTCTATATCCGTTATGTGGACAAAATTATAATACCCTTGTACTAGTACTAGTAGGCTGGGTATAAAAAAAGGTGGTATCTTTGGTTTATATATTTTCTTTGTTTTTAAAATCATGAAAGTAGTTATACCACAAAAAAAAATTTAACAATAAAAATATTACTATTTTATGCAAAGTATCTACATTTCGATGCATAGTAAGTCAACTCACAAATCTCAAAAGACAGACTATGTGGGTTGTAGCTTTTAAATATCAAGTTGAATGGTATGCAGCACATAGAAGTACAATCAAAGATCAGTAGATACGAGCGTGCCTTCTAAAAAATAAGTGGGAGTTTTAGCTGGTTAATGCAAATGAGAATTTGCTAACATTTTATAGATAGGTATTAGAATTTTAGCAATTTTTTTACAAGGTAAGTACTATTGTTCTATAGATCTAGGCATTGCTGGATACACGATGGAATTTTTTCAGGTAAACTTTAGGACCACATTTTTATCGCTGCCATATCGTCACAAAGGCACTTGCGATGTTTAGCGAAAGTGGGTATATTTTGTTTTGTGAGCCATAAAAGTACACGGAGAAAATTTTTTATTTTTTGGATCTGGAAAAAAAATTGCTCAATCTCAAATTAGTAAATAATTGGAGAGTTTAATAAAATTTTCTCATTACGGATCAAAAACAAAAAAAAGTTAGTTACCTAATGTTAATCTTGATTGAAATAAAAAATTATTTTAGTAATTATTTAAAAACAAACAATATTAATAATAATATTTTCGAAGTTCAAAAACCAACCTCGCTTTTTTTGTTTGTGATTTGGTCATAGTAAAAAATTCCCATGCAAAAATCGAGAGTACTCTGTTTCCTATCCAAAGAGTACTCCAATTGGATCATCAGAGTACTCTAAATGTAATCCTTTTTCATATAAAAATTGTGCTCCAATTAACATTGCGATGTCCGAGGACTGTACTACCTACTCCAACCTTCGCTACTACATGGAGTACCTACCGTCAGAGTACTTTGCAATGTACTCCAATGTTGTTACTCCTTGGAGTATATAGTGCTAGAGCGATAGTGTCGTAACTTTCGTCGACAATTCACGAGGAATGATCGACTTTCAAAAAGCTGAACGTGGTCCGATGAGTTATACAAAGGATTACTATTGGAGTACTCCAATATCAAAAATTTGGAACACATAATCCAACGATTTCTGCAGGGTCTCTCCATACCTACCGTGACTCACACTGAATTCGGTCCACTAACATTTTTTGAATTTCGTTAGACAGGGTACTAAAATAGTATTTCTAAAATTTGTTTTATTAAAATATAGCCAAAAAAATTTTGCATGGAAGAAATTCTTGAAAATCAGGGAAAATTTTGAGCTACTTCTAGCCTGCACATTACTGTAGTCAAATTGACTGGTCCACAAAACTGCGTACTCAGAAATTCGCTAAAAATTCTGCCAAAAAAGTTGAAAATTTTTATGAAATTTTGAAAAATTCCCCTGAACTTTGTAAACTTTTAAGGAAATTTTTTTTGTTTTCTGTTATATAATTGGCTATATTTTAATTAAAAAAATTTAGAAATGCCGCTTATAGCGTTTTCTTTTCTCCACGAAAATGTTGTCATTTCGTAGAGGAACATATTTATAATTTTAACTTCACCCTGTGAAATTGCTGGACACTTAAAATTTTCAGTGTCACCCTGCATGTCTTCAGAAGAAGAAAACACTGCCGCAAGCCGCCATATAAAATGTCAAAAGTGTGTATGCCTTTCGGTGCTGCTTGATCGTATACATGTGTTAGAAAGTGACAGATATTAACTGTTTTTGTTTTTTTATTGCCATTTATCAGGGCAAATAATCGCACCGTCTACGACAGCGACGGCAAGAAATGTTGCCCTTTTGCAATTTTATAGGGGTGGGTTGTTGAAGGTAATGCCCTCTATGAAGGTATTGCCCATTTTACAACAGAACATGGCTTTTAGCGGGCATGCGGCGAGGGCGACATTTTTGTGCAGAAAAGAAAACGCTATTAGTACCCTGTCTAACGAAATTCAAAAAAATTTTAGTGGACCGAAATCACTGTGAGTCACTGTATATCCCAAACATTTTTTTTTTTGTAAATTATATGCACCACATTTTCATAGCGTCCATAACTTGGCTTTAAATCTTGCATATTTTTCATTCACTTAATTGCAAATTGCCGCAACTTATTTTGTTATAATAAAGAGTGAAATACTTGTGGAAAGCGTATTTGATTGAGCAAAAACTACGTGAGAAAATGTGCTGTGATGTATGTTTGTATTTGTTGTACAATTTTCTTATGAATTTCTTAAGTAATTTATAGGGTATGGCCGGCAAATATAAAAAATAAGTCAGTGTCAGACCAGTTAAATTATAATTTTTTTATTTTCATGATTAATTAAATTATTGTTTTTAGTCAGAATTAAGTATTAAGGAAAAATATAGTCATAATTGATGGACATTCAAAATTGCAATCGCATTCTCAAAATGAATTTATTAAATGAGTTTTATTAGTAAGCAAACACTTTTGTGTTATTTTTTTTAATGAATCTGAATACATTGGCCCCACGTGAAATAAGAAACTAGCACCGCGACACTTGCTGTTGAAGTCTGCTAGTCTGAACGACAATTTCATGATCCTAGCTCAACAAGAGGTTAGTTGAAGAACGAATGCCAGTCATCTTTTTCTTAACTTTTGAACACACGGTACCAAGGGTGCGACTTTTTACAAACTTTGGCGATCAAATTATAAAAATTGGCTATGGCAACTTCTTTGGCGACTAACAAAATATTATGAAACTTAAGCCAATTTTTACTCTGCTTTCATCCTTTTTCTACAGCTTGCCAATACATAATATGAAATGTAGAAAGCCAACGAGAGTTTGAAGCAGATCAATACGCAGAATCATTATTTTCCGTATGAAATCACACTAAAACATGGGTCGGCAGATTTGTAAATGCAGGTGTATAAGTGAGAACGCTTATACACGCGCTGTGATCGTCCGAACTATATTTTTAACATTCGCTGACCAAACAAGCGACACCCCCACGCGATGTGGTTTCGACCCTTGCCCAGCGACGACTAAATCATTTGGTAAACAAAGAGCGCAACGTGTCTGTGTGATGAATCCAACTTGTTTGACTGATCTTAAGATCTATGGGGCGCCGATACTTGCACTAAAATGATGTACGGTGAGGAATTTGTTGGGGAAGTTTTGTTGGCGACTTATTTGGCGACATGCTACTAAAATTTGGGCATTTTGGCGAAAACCTGGGGTGACCCGAAAAATCTTACTTCAGATGCGGATTCAGCACACGCAAACGCTTTAGAAGCCGATGAGAACCCCTCTGGGATGTTTTGGCTGTTCTGATATTAGTTAAGTTATGCCATATATACGATTTTAAGTCTTAAATGCATGACCTCAGTTCAAAAATGGAGTTCAAATTCCGCTATTTTAGCTCACCGACGATTTAATATAAACGTGAGAAAGCTGTGTGCTATTTTATTGATTTTTTATTTCAAATATGATTAAAACAAACCCGATGCATGTTATTTTGCAGGAGTTATGAAGGATTTAATGGCTGTACCTGGATGTACCTTATATGGTAGAGTAATTATTTAAGGGTTAAGATTGTACCACGCCGATTTCAGCGATCCTAGCGGGTATTTCAAGGAAAATATTGCTTCTCATGATAGTAATACATGTTCCGAATTTCAGCCAAAACGGACCATAATTGGGGTTTTGCAAAGAAAGCAAGCAAAGTGCAGGACTCTAGCTTATCAGGGAGTTGGCTTTACACCCATTTGAATCCAGTAAATGTGCATGTATGTATGTTAGTGTTTAGCTCATACTATGGTTTTGGTTTTCATTCCATATATCTACGTCTGAGCGGAAAATCACAACTGATTTATTTCAGAACAGATAGGGCTTTATTAAAAAAAAAAAACAAATTCTGAGATAGGGCGATTTTAAAAGAAGGTCTATAGAACATACATCAGATGAGCAGATTGTCGACGTATATCATACGAAAAGGACCCGAATCATTCCTATACGTGGACATATCTTCCTATATATTGACATTCATTATTACATACATACATATATATACCCATTTGTTAAAAGTTTAAAATAAAAGTCCATTTGCCATAAAACCTGCGACCTGTTGTACATGAATTGGTAGAAATATTTTAGATGCATTAGCAATTTTAATATTTTTTTTATTTTTTTAGCAGGTCAAAAATTAAAGAAAAACATAATTATAGGTTTGCAACTCTCAAGAAAAGAAAAAAAAAATAGAAAGTCAAGCAATGGTGAGGGTAAAATAAAAATTAAGCAAAGTTCAGGCAAAGTAGATCAGTTCAAAAAAAAAAAACCAAAAAAATCGAATACCCATCTACTAATGGATACAAAACACAATCTGTTAAGCGAAATTTTGTTGTTCAAACGCATTTCATTTTTTTTTTATTTTTTTTTTTTGTGAATTAGACGCACAAGCGAACATTTGCTGCTGGCGCTGCCGCCAATGCCGCTTTGATGGGTTTGTTGAATGATGGATGAATTGTAGACAGTGGCATTTCAGACATGAGGCGGGCGTAAGGATGCAACGGATCAAAGCAAACAGGTGTCAAAAAAGGCAATATTTACGTGTACATACCTTTGGGTTAGATCCAGCCCACATCATACTATGAATGCAATATGTGGATAATCTATAAATGTGTATGTACGCTTTACTAGATAACCTGTAACAATCGTTGGACCATGTGATTTTTTATTTTTTTGGATCAGATTGGATTACCTACAGAGTGTTTCTTGGTCATGCAGTAGCGTTTCAATTCCAGTGTATACGGGACCAAGATTTTGCCCTAATTAAGGACCTAATAAGGTGAACATGACAGGCGTTTCTGCAATATGGGTGACACAGATGATGTTTGTACGGTATGGATATCAAATAAAAGCCATTTGCGGGTCTCTTAATAGGGAGGGGTTCTAAGTCCAATGTACGAATCCGTTTTCCAAATATCGACCAAAATTTGCACCAAGTATGAGTAGAGAAAGTGTTTGTTTTGAAAGGGAGTAGTTCCCTGTCCCGTGCACAAACCCGTTTTCGAAATATCGACTAAAATGTGGACAAGGTGTGACCCGACTCTGTTTTTACAATTTGGATACCAAATGAAAGATTGAATGTTTTAACAACGTGTGATTTTTAGTTCAATGCGAACCGGGTTCCGAGATATTGCCCTAATGTGGAACACATGTGACAATGGACTTTTGCGAGATATTGACCAAATGTTCTTTCCAAATTGTTTTTGGGAAAACTTAGCTTTTCATGATGAATATCTTTTAAAGGGCTCATGGTAGGGATCTGAAAATTTGTAAGGAGATACAAGATAACACCACTGTAGGGTTAGGTTTAACTGGCTGCCGCAGAGGCACACTTAGGTCAGTTTTGAAAGACCCGTTGTGATACCACCAACACTAGGAAAGTCAGTCCCGGGACCCGGCCATATGAAAAATCCATCAATTGTTGGGATTCTCCAAATAACAGAATGCCGGGACTGACACTCCCAAATCGACGCCGTTACTCCTCTTCGAGCCACTGAGAAGACTTTATGAAGGCCATCAAGTCCTTTATATCCAGCTCCTGTCGTAGGCTAACCAGGAAGGCAACTCCCAAAAAGCGCATTCTCGCGCCACTTAAAGCCGGGCAGTTGCAGATGAGGTGCTCCACCGTTTCCTCATCATCATCTTAGCAACTCCTACAGCATCGTCGGTAGGGCACACCTAGCCTTTCTGCGTGCCTACCAATAAGGCAGTGCCCGGTTAGTACCACTATTAATATGGAGATTTCTCTTCTCCTTAGGGCATGCATATATGTGTCTTTATCTTTTATGATCCCATTTCGGCCAGGTATGTTTGGATATCCGGCACCCTGGAGATTGCAGGCATCTTTCGTTAGCTTGGCGGAGTGTGTACTCCTTCAGCATAAGCTTGCATGTGGCAAACGGCACACCTAAGCGCTCTTTATCCCGAAGAACCTGCTTGGTCGTGCCCTGCCTCGCAAGTTCGTCTGCCCTACAATTTCCCTCAATGTCCCTATGTCCCGGGACCCATGTGAGGTTCACGCGGTTCTGTTGGACCATCTCTTATAGAGATCGACGACAGCTGAGTGTCAGTTCAGAGTTGAACGAGTAAGAGCCAAGGGATTTGCTGGCCGCTTGACTGTCGCTGAGAATAACAACATCCTGTCCGATAGTATGATAGTATGTTGACCTGTCCAAGCCACGGCGTTCATGATTCGAGCTGTCGGTACAAATGGAAGTGCCGCCATGATTAGCGGGACTCCGAACCGTCCTCTCCCATTCTTCCCTGCTGGGAATTTTAATTTTAAAACAGCTATCTCCGACTTTTGTGGTCGCTCAACGATCTGAAGAAAACTGTAGGACCCCAGAATACTGGAGTGTCCAGTAGTGCTTGCGCCCCAGCCGGAAGTTTTCCTTAGACGCAAAGCCGATGCTGCTGCTACCCGGTGCTCTTCCACATCGAGTGGCAAAATGCCAAGAATGGCCTGGAGTGCTTCGTTCTTGTGGTGCGTTGTTCTTGACGCACCGCTTATATAGATCATACTAGATCTGTCGACTTTACCTAGCAGATTTAGGTTTGTTGCCTTGCTCAGCGCAGGCCAACATATAGCACAATTGGTCGAATGATTGCAGTGTAGATCCATTTGCGATGGCTCTTTTGTACGTATAGAGTTTTAAATGATACCAATGGTAGTTTTATAGAATTTGTAGATGAGCTGATGTCTTTTTTTTTGGAAGTAGATAATCTTTGATTCTTATGGAGTACTCATTTTATGCCAGAATTTTGTACTAGTGATTTCTGCGGTGCACTTTTCCCAGTTTAAAAATTAATTTTTTTTTTTTCTATTTCAACTTCTTTAACAATTTTCATCTGTTTGTTGTACGTTTTTACATTTGTGGGCAGTGCATATTCTGACCATTTAATTGCATAGAAAGCATTGCCAATGAGTTTAGTATGATAAAGTGAATGTTTAAAAGAAGTTATATAGAAAGAGAGTATGTGTGTTTTTATCTATGTATGTACCTTCATTTCTATATAACAAACTAGAGCACACGGTAACCTTTGTACTGATACACACAAAGAGACATACATCCCTAGGTACCTGCAAAGAATCATGGATCGATGCCGAGTTCCGAGTTAGTGACGCCTTTTATTAGCTACTTCAATTAATTTCATTAGAATAGAGAAACAGGAATTAAATGATTTTTAGACCGGCGGGTAAGCCAAAAAGGGCAATTTTTTGTTTCTTACAAATAATTGTGCATCCAGCAGTGCAACGATATTTTGCATCCAAAAACCAGTTGCAACAGGCAAATTACTGTCTGACAAAATGTACAATTTGTCAAATTGTGTGCAGGCAAGTGTACAAAAACCGAACTACACATGTGTATAAATGTGTAACAAATTTAAGCAAATTTACCAAAGGATGCCGCAAATTATGGCAAAACTGATAAATGAATGTTTTAAGAGTTCGGCATGTGAGGCGTTGTTAAACATGGATGTTGCACCTAACTACTGTAATGAACAAACAGGGTAATTGATGGATTTTAGGTTTGCAAAAAAAAAAACAAAAATTACAAAATTTGAATAAAACGTATTTTTTGTGTGGTTTTTGAAAATGCTAATTTTTCTGTATTTCAAAGAGAGTTGTCTAATTATAATGACACAGCTGTTGCCAAATACAAAATTCCAGTGGATACATACTTTCAATGTTAATTACCCATTAGCAGAGTGGTAAAGTATTGCAATCAGCAAGACTCCATCAATGCAGTCACATTCTTTTATTAGCATGCTCCATGAAATTTTATGACTGAGACTTTAATTGAAGTCCCATTAATTTGTGAATAAAAAGTCTGAAAAATATTAAAACAGAAAAGTTAATTAAAAATAGTCGTCTTACTCTGACGCTTAGATGTCGTCGATCACTACAAGAGATGGCCCAACAGAACCGCGTGAACCTCTCATGGGTTCCGGGTCATAGGGACATTGAGGGAAATTGTTGGGTAGATGCACTTGAGAAGCAGAGCACGGCCAAGCAGGTTCTTCGGGATAAAGAGCGCTTAGGTATGCCGTTGGCCACATGCAAGCCAAGCCAACGAAAGATGGCTGCAATCTCCAGGGTGCCCGATATCCAAACAAACCTGGCCAAAATGGGATCATGAAAGGTCAAGACACATTTATGCCCTAAGGAGAAGAGAAATCTCCATATTAATAGGCGTTGTTGTTGTAACGAGGTGTAGTCCTGCCCAACGCGTATTTTTCCTTAACCTAAATTGTCATCAATATCTTCTAACGGGAGTCCAAGGAAACTAGCAGTTTCAATAGGGTTGGACCAAAGAGGGATGGGTGTTAGAAGAGTGAGCTCAAATGAGCAAGAAAATAAGTGATTGGTATTGTGGGGGGACGAGCCGCATGCCGGACATACATTCGGCACATCAGGGTTCAGTCTAGATATGTAGGAGTTTAACCTGCTACAATATCCAGAGCGTAATTGAGCCAGAGTGACCCTTGTCTCTCGAGGAAGATGACGCTCCTCTTCAGAAATGCCAGGTGTTGCGGCATGTAAGACATTGTTTAGCGGACAGAGCGCAGAGTAATGGCCAACAGACGTTGTATGGATATGCTCTAAGGCCTGTTTATGCATCTGTAGATGCAAACGGCTTTGTTATATAGTGCCGGATCTCATCAAAATGTTTACGTAAGTGCGATCTTATGGTCCTAGGAGGCGGAATGAGTTCAAGCAGTTGTCTACCGGGATGCTGTGGTTTACAGCAATTCAGTCGGTACTGCTTGTTTAGCATTTCATTATGCTCCCTAACTGGAAGCATTTCCACCTCATTGTGTATATGAGATATAGGTAACATAAGGACGCACCCCGTAGCGGTTCTGAGCGCGGTGTTTTGACAGACCTGAAGCTGATTCCAGTGAACGTCTGCAAGCCCCCAGGCGTATTAACTGGGCACTGCCTTATTGTTAGGCACGCAGAAAGACTAGGTGTGCCCTACCGACGATGCTGTAGGAGTTGCAAAGATGACGATGAGGAGGAAACGGTAGAGCACCTCATCTGCAACTGCCCGGCTTTAAGTGGCGCGGGTATCCGCTTTTTGGGAGTGCCCTTCCTGGTTATCCTACGCCAGTTCGCAGAGCTGGAGATAAAGGAATTGATGGCCTTCATCAAGTCGTCCAAATGGTTCGAGGAGGAGTAACGGTGTCGGTTTAAGAGCGTCAGTGCCGGGATTCTGCTATGTGGAGAATGCCGATAGTACAGGGAATTTACATATGACAGGTAACTGCGGTAGCCACTTGAACCTAACCTTACTTCTTAGGTTTTTTTATTTTATTTTGATTTTTTTTATTTTTTATTTTTTTGTTTTATTTAATTTAATTTTATATTATTTCTTTCTTTTTTATCAAGTTTTATATAATTTCTATTTTATTTTTAAATACCACATTTCATGGGAAGTAAAATGGATGTAAAATGGACGTATTAAATTCTCCAATACTGCCACACCGCTTGCCCTTCAAACTTCTTCGCTAATAATTAGAAAAACTATGCATCTAAGATGCGCACTAATTTATCATTAGCCGAAGTTTTTTTTTGTAACTTCTCCAGCCATAAACGTTGTTTGCATTTACTTACACTTTTTTAAAAATTCAACCATTTTTCAACATAATGTACGAGTAACTCCCCTCACACACTTTGAAGCATAAAAATAAATATCGTGTGCTTAATGCTTACGCATAAATAACATTCACTCAAAAACACTTCAAAATATTGTACGCATACTCAGCCGAATCACTCCCACTTTTAAGTACCTAATCAGCCAAATGCATGTGTAGCAGAGAGAAAATATACAAAATTCCCACAGTATTTTTAAGCCTAAAATCATTTTTCTTTTTCAAAAATTGAACAAAAAAAAAAGGAAACAAAGTAAAAGCGAAGTTGAATTAACAACTTGAAGATTTAAAAAATAAAACAAAAAAAGACATAGAAATTAATTCACGTAACATACATTGTTGTACGTTGTATTTTTTTTTTTTTTTTTTTTTTTTTCAAAATAGCGCAAGTACCTACACACATTTAAATGTTTATCCTTTCGTTCGACTTTTTAATCATCCTTAACGATGAGCATTTGCTACATAATATAACAACAACAACTGCATGCATATGAGTGTACCGATATGTGTTTAGCTAGATTGTGTGAATGTTTGCGTTTATATTCTCAACATCGAAAATTTGCTCTTTTTACGCCTGCGCCTTCTTGCAACAGCAACAACAACAACAACCTTCAAGCATCAACAACCAGCCACCAAAAGCCATCATCTTCATCTTTTGGCCATCAGCAAGGAAACCTTCGTAACCTTCGATATTTGTACCCTCACCTTGACTTAGGCCAAGTAAAACATACAACCGTCGCATGTTTGTTGATGTATGTATGTACCTTTGCAAACATTCTCATGCGATCATGTAGGTGGAACCGGTGTTATGATGTCCGTCGCCTCGCTTTCGTTACAGTTTCTCTACAATCGTCGTATACGTTTTTCGTTCTACTCACTTTGGCTACCAAGTGGCGTCGTCATGATCGCTACGGTTGTCCGCTTTTAAGCGTTCAGCAGAATCAATCCGTGACGTACGTCACGTACGTCGAAATAACTGACAGCAAAGTAGACTGCGGATGTTTGTATGCGTAACGCCAGATAAGACGGATACGTCAAAGTAGAAATTGCTCTAAAATTGACGTACGTGACGCAGCTGACGTATTGGCGGACTGATTCTGCCGAAAGCTTTTAGGCTTTGTACTTTGCCGCATTTTTTATTTGTAAACTTGTTGTTGCTACATTTCTTCGCATTTATTGTTGTTTTAGTGTTGCATCACTATGCTTTTTAAATGTTGTAGACGTTTGACTTTTATTCTCTCCGTATTTAGTTAATTATGCGAAATCCAGGAATGGCGCCATTGCGCTTCACTTTGGTTCTTTTCTTTCTTTTACTAGTTTTTAATCGATTTCGTTTGGGAAATTTTTATTGACCTAAAAATCACTTATATTTTTTAGTTTAATTGTTTATGGGTATTAAGCATCTTTGGGAGAAATTATTTTTTTCTGTAAACAAAGCATTAGTTTAAGGTGTAACTGGTTACACTTTACTGAAGAAAATTAATAGCGCGTTTCATAAGCGCAACATAAAGGTATTCGACATGTTATAAGACAAACCCCGAATCTATTTTATTTTAATAGATTTTTCTTAGCTTTCTTAATTCGATTTTATTTAATTGTGTTTTTTTTTTTCATTATTTTAATTTATCTTATTTTAATTTTTTTGTTTAACATTTTTTTATTAATTTATTTCAATTTAATTTATTTTTTTAATTTAGTTCAGTTTAACTTTTTTTACTTGTTTCCATTTTTTTTTTTTTTTAATTTTATTTTACCTGTTTTCTTTTTTTTTAATTTTTTTTTTAAATTTTTTTAATTAAATTTAATTAATTTATTGGATTTTATTTCATTCTATTAATTTATTTGATTTCTTTTTTATTATATTTATTATATTTTATTTTATTTTATTTTATTGGATTTTATTTAATTTTATTTTATTTTATTTTATTTTATTTTATTTTATTTTATTTTAATTTATTTTTTTATTTTATTTTATTTTATTTTATTTTAATTTATTTTTTTATTTTATTTTATTTTATTTTATTTTAATTTATTTTTTTATTTTATTATATTTTTTATTTTATTTTACTTTTTTATTTTTTATTTAATTTTATTTTACCTTATTTTATTCAATTTTATTTTATTTAATATTTTTTATTTTATATTTTTTTTTACTTTTTTATTTTATTTTTTTTTTATTTTATTTTATTTTTTTTTATTATATCCATTTTATTTTATTTTCGTTTATTTTTTTTTTTAATATGAAACGCACGCCACATTCTTCGCCACACCTTACCCCACCACGTGCCTAAGCTTACTCTGACTCTGCAACATTTCTTTATTCAACAGCTCTTTCATAAATAGTATTTGAATGTGCATATTTCCATTTTTTTTCTTGTTTACAACTTTTTCCATTTTATTGCTCAATGAAGCATATTTCTGTAGAAACTTTTCGAAAACGTTTCACTACTTTGGCAACCTGTAATTAGTTGCCTTCACAAACTGCTTTAAAAGCGTTTTGCTGGCTGCTTTTGCCATCACTATTTCTTTTTGTTGTTTTTTTTTTTTTTTTGTAATTTTTCATACTTTAGTTCGAAGGTGCTTAACCTAGTTGTAGTCTGACGTTTATTTTTTTCTGTTTCTTTTTTGCCATTCAATGATCAGTTCTTAAGCAAAAGGCTGATCCTGCCGCGTTATGTACGCGTTGCAATGCCACTGACGGGCATCGGCCGTAGGCCAGCATCAAATCATCTTGGTAAAATGTTCTGCAAGTAAAGTTTCTTCTTTTCATATTTTTCACATTTCTGTCGCTTGGGTATTGTTTTGTAATCCATGTTGCAAGTTGCTAAGCACGCCATGTTGTTTTTGCGTGTTCCTGTTTGGTGTTGTTTTTTTTTTTGTATTTTTTTAGTGGGCGCAACCCGCCAAAGTCTAGACGTGATTGTATCACGATTTCTATCGCCATTTTTACGGCGGTCGCATGAACAAGTACATTTTACCGTGACTGTGTGGTGGGCAGCGAAAAGATGTTTTTTCAAAATTCTAAGAAATTTCTTCTTTTAATCTAATACATACTTAGTAAAAATCGCGCTCTTAGTAGGCGGATTACCAAATGTTAATACAAAGCTGAAGAAAATCTTGACAAAAAAGACATTCTTATCTGCACAAGCTCATTGATAAATTTGACTCTATACTTGCCTTTTAAGCTGGGAAACCTTAAAACTTTTTTCTCCTCATAATTTTCGGGTTGGAAGGAACTCGGTTGCGGAGAAAACACAACTCTTTTCCCCTTCCTCATCCTTCAATATTCCTTTATTCGATCTTGACTTTGGCAATTCGTACGAAGCCAAGCCTAGTAAAAGCCGAAGCTCAGTCACTTTGCTTATATATTAATTTCCCCCATGATAGAAACATATAGAGGTAGCTCCACTTTTTCTTCTTCTCTAAAATTGTTGCCAACTGACTTATTCTTTTCACATCATGACCGTTATCCTCGTCGTTAAAAGTACACCTTTTTTTAATAGACAAAATGCAGAGAACGTTGATATGTAGAGAAGGTCCAACAACGAATTTCCGTGTGAACTGTCAAATCCTGTCAAACCACGGGTAAGGAATTCGCTGCGGGCTGGCTGGTTGGGCATGTTAAGTTAACAGAATTTATTGATTGAATGTTAAATTTTACAGAAATAAATGTTAGGAAAGTTGACTTAACAGCATTGAATGTTAGGAAATCTGTACGAGCGCTGGATTTCTTTTGGTTTCATCATATGATAATATGCAAAAGGAATTTGCACGTATCACATGTTTTTATACAAAAGAGATTTGTATGCTTAGGTAGTACAAAATCTATTAAACTTTTTAAAATTAATAAATTAATGTAATAAACAGTAAAATGTATGTCCCTTTTAAATGCCCATTGCATATTTTCTAAAATATTTACATATTTATAAAATTTATAAAAATATGTGAAATGACTAATAGCGTTTTGCCGACGGCAATTAACAAAATGCACCTTTGTATGAATATAGGTATGAAATTAAATACAAGTTGGTAGAACTTATATTTTAGGATATAAAATGCATATATGTAATAAATAAATGGTTTCAAATGAATTTTAATAAAAATATGTTTGCATGTTTTATTTTTGAATAAATTGTTAATAGTCGAAGACCACCTTTATTTTGATTCACTCCAAATCCACCTTAGCATCAATAATACACCTTTAGTACATATTGCTGAATATGAAAAACTAATTTTCCTGACCTTTGTAACTTTAAAAAAAAAAAATTATAATATGTAATAAAAAAAAAAAAAATTAGCGAGTCTGACGATTCGAACCAACAACCCCAAGCTTTGAAGGTGGAACACTCATCACCTGGGATATTCCGAGCTTGCTAATATGATCGCAAATGGTGCATTTAACATTAGCTAACGTACATATGCATACGACATGCAATAGCAACAACTTCAATTATGTCGCGACAACCAACATATGGCGCTATGTGATTGGTCAATATAATTGCAACCATACAAATGGGGAATACGAACACATTTTTCATATATATTTATATGGCTACCATGTTGAAGCTGTTGAAAGAAGACTTTTTCATATTTTAGCGACAATGAGGAAAGTGTTGCCGTTTTGAAATACACAAGATAAGGGGGAAATTACTAAATCAATATTAAATTAAATATTCTTAATATTTCCATGTATTTCTCTGTGTACCTCTAATGGATTATTACATGTTCCTTGTTTTTACTTTTCTTTATTATTTTGGCTCAAAATTTGTAGAAAAACGCATAATTCAACAAGAAAAACTAAATTTTGCAACTAGTTTGTCTATGGAATTTGGGGCCCAAAAGGGGTAAATACGGCCACTTTAGTGAACAACGGCAGCATTTCGTATTAAATCAAAGCTGCTCTGCTACTGCGATCTACTTTTGGACAGCGAATTACGAATTGTTCTTCTTCTTCAGAAAGTAAAAACGCGTCCACCGTCGTCATCTAACATTGCAAATCTGCAAAAAACGTAAACTGCGCAAATTGGCTTGGAACCTGTACAAATTTATATGAAAAATGCATTTCAGCTTATATTAGGATAATTCTTTTTAAGCATTATGTCTATATATGACTGGAACTTTAGTTTCTGCCCAAAGCTTGTTCTTTTTTGTTTAAATTTTTGTAAAATTGTTCCTATATATTTTACCTATATATGCTTATAATTGTTTAGGTAACTTCTTTCGGTAGTTGGATGTGGGACCTTCGGTAATGTGGGTCAGCATTCAATCCAACATACAACACATGTTGTCTTGAAAAGTACCTAAATGCAGCTAAATGTGTAGTTTTTAAATAAAATAGATTGCGCAATTTAGCGAGTTGTACGTCACTTTACACTTTCCTAAAAAAACGAATACCCCTAAAATGATTGAAGTTGGAAATCAAGATTTTGTTAAATTTTAATTTTTGTCGATTTGTTGGAGAGCTATGTTGCCAAATTTCATTTCAACTCCATCGACAAAAATTTATGAATGAATTTGTTATTGTTGCATTTAAGAAGGTAGATTTGTATGACATATTTCGCGCGTGTGTATGTAGGAATAGTTTTGTCAGTACATCAGCAAAGGGGTTAGCGCGGAGATGTATGGAGTTGTATGGTTGTGTGGTTGTGCGCGTTTTGTTTGTTTTGAAGCTTTAGGACAGTACGAGCAGCAAAGGGGTTAGCGCGGTGCTGTATGGGTAGGAGTACGGTGTTATGTATGGTTGTGTCAGAGAACGTAGAAATAGCCCCGAAATTACCTAAAAGAGTCCAGAAATGTTCGAATAAAAATCGAAATTTTATTCGTTAGTTTTTTTTTTTAAATAATTAGGTATGTATAAAATATGTACATATATACCTATGTGCAAGTGGGGTGGTAGTTGGCATACTTTTGAAAGAGTTATGTAGGTACATATGTATGAAAATACATAAAATGTCTTCAAGAACTCAAATTCCATTAGCATAAAAAATAAGAAGGGCATCAGATGAGATATTTCCTACCAACCAGTAAAAACCAAAATTTATTAATTTTATTTATTTATGAATTTCTAATTAAGTTTTTAAAAAATTAATTATTAAATATGTGTATATTATTTTTTTTTCATCATTTTGAAATTTTACTATCATATCATTAATATCATACATATGATATCACGAAATGTTAGTAAAATAATTCAGAGATGGTTTCCCATGTTAGTACAACAATTCCATATGTGAGCACAAGAAATCTGTTATTTACGCTGATTCCCTATGCACGTACAAGAGCTCTGTTAACGTGCTGTTGAATAAAAATATCTCGGCGAATTCCTTACCCGTGGTTTGACAGTCTACTGGTTCACACTGCTTCGCGTGTTGGTGCTTCTCTATAATCAACGTTCTCTGCAAAATGGGATCTTTGGAATCATTCTTTGAATCATATTCTAATTTTTTAACTTTTCTTAGGTTGAAACCGGTTCCTGTAATTAAAAACTTCCCGGTATCGTTCTTTTTCTTTTCAGAATAAAATTTATGGTTTCGCCCCAGTCCTTGTTAAATTTTAAACTTTTTTGGACCACATATATGACCAAACCAAATTTGGTTTCAAATTAAATCTAGACCAGTTTCAAGTAAATTGGCTAAATGAATGGGGGTTCAATTTTGAACCAGAAATGTTTTAACAACTTTTTAAAGAAAAAATAATTTTTTTGTCGGTTGGCTGGGATTTTAACCAAGACTCCCGGGGAGTGTTTTTGATGCTACAATAACAACAACAACAACAACAACCCGATTCTGGAGGTAGCGCTAGTATATGCGCACACGTCCAGGCATTCTTAAAAAGCTTCCTTTTATGTGGACAGTAGCGGCCTAGTGGATAGTGGGTGGCACTCCCACGCTGTTTCTGCACTTGCGCTTCACTCCTTGTTGTCGCCGCGTTTAGTGAGCAAGACCTGTTGATGACAACTAGGCCCGGTAGATCCTTTGGGCTGAGAACGCTGCTCAATAAAATTCTATTTGTCCTCAATCTCTGTTTTTTTGATTTTTTTATTTGACATGGTTTTTTTACTTTTGACGTCGAAAACTTTCAGCAACTATATAAAAAAAATTAAATTAACTTCACTGAGAATTGAAATCAGCAACACCTTAAATAACAAAATTTTCTGTTAAAATAACAAATTTTCTGTTAAGTTAAGGTTGATGCAGTTGATGTTGATTCATTGCATTGAATAATTGATAATAATTATTAATTATACTTGACCATGATTTTGGTTGATACAACCCATATTGGTTGATATGACCTTCTCTGTGTACACCGACTCGATTCAAAATATGATATGAAAAAAAATTTACACCACCTAAAATGTAAGTAAGGAAAAAATTTTAAAAAATTTACTGATAAAGTGATGTGACGTCATTATAAAATCAAATCGACTATCTCAGTCGAGACGTTCGATCAAATAGAGTTACAGAAGTGGGCTACTGACCTTATTACACTACCCGACAGCAAAAAGTATCCTCGACATTTGATGCATCATTCCTATGTAGAATTTTATGCTGATTCCAAATATGGAAACTTTTGATTTAAAAGTAGAAGAGTTTTCGAGATATTTTGAAATTTCAGTTTTTGAGATAAAAAAAGTAGGATGACTAATCTGTCAATATAGATACATAGGAATCATGTATCAATTGTCGAGGATATGCAAATTTTTGAAAATTTGTCGGGTTGTGTTATCAAACCTCTGCCGTTGGTGAAGTATGGGTATCAAACTAAGAGAAATGCATTCTAAAATCCATCTCAAACAAGACTATAATGGAACGGAATCGACATTTTCAGTATTGAAATTTACTTGGCATGAATTTTGCATTACTGGCAGTACTTCTGAGGTGCTCATTCGTGAAGAAGTGATCCAATAAAATAGTGCTATGTATTGGATATGCCATTCGGTAACTTTATGACGTAAATTTTTTTTTTGCATAACAAATAGCATCTGGCATCTGTTCGTGTTTTCTCAGAAATTAGAAATATTTATAGCCAAGCAATTTATATTGTTATCTTAAACAAGAAAATCTAATATTCATTTTAGTAATTTATTTAAATGAGAAAAATCAATTTAGCGAAATGCGTGCTAAATAGTTTTTAATATTATAAATAAGTAGGTATGTTTTTTTGTGTCCTTATGACACCAGTGCCCTTGTGTTGTTTACAAACGCACAACGAAATTTTTATAATCAAGCAGGCCTTGTTAAGTGTATTGATGTTGCTAATCTACAGTTTACGTGCTACAAACATTGTCCACGTGTTTTCACGCTTGTCCAGGAGCATTCAACCTCAAAACGTATTTAAGGAAGTGAGCTAAAAAGGTATCCATACATACATAGGTACACATACATAAATAAGCACGCACACTTTTACGCATAAAAGGTAATCATAATTAACTGATTTCATTATTGTTATTTTTCTACCCATTGCTCAAATTGAGTCGTGCTTTCAATGGAACTCGCATTGTCGTGGGTAGAAACACACGTTTTGAAATTATTTTCTTATTAACTGACAAACACTTTAATAAAGAGGTAAAGTTGTAAATATTTAAGAATTTATTTAACCAACGTTATGTTTAATATTTAATGAACTTCATTTTTATTATAACTACCTATGTATGTAGATTGTGTCTTCATTCCTTTCCACCTCACCTGTCTCGTGCTACACTTTATTTTATTGAAATTAGTTTAGCTACTCTTTCCTACTGTGCACGAGGCAATCAGCACGTTGACCGATGTCTTTGTCGACATCAAACAATCTAAGGAAAGGAGTAGTGGCCGTCTCCTTACTGCAAACGAACAAAGAATACATTTTGTTCAAAGGTGACAATTAATATGTCAATGTTGAAAATGGTTATTGCTGTTGTACGCGTGGCACTGGCGAAGGCTATCCGAGGTTTTGTACGGCTAAAAGTGTAGGTATGAGTTTGAACGAATTTCGAGTCTAGTTCGATATTCACAGTTTAAAATTGCATTATAAAAAGTCAAATTTGGTGGATTTTCGGAAACATTCTTCAAATTTTTTTTTAAGTGGAGTCCCGCGGCCCTATTTACAGTCAAATCTATCGCCCGACTATCTTCATATACCAATAAGGAGATCTTTGCGCCGAGGTTCTCTTCCAATTTGTTGTGTGCTGCTTTGAAGATTTTCCTACACGTTTTTTACCGCCTCTGAACGGGACGTGCAAAGCAGATGAACTTTTGCTGAAAAGCCTTTCATGTCAGAAATACACTCCCGAGGGCGACCCCGTGGTTTTAGCGGAATGCGATCCCGGAATATCAATGACTACACGGTTAAAAAAATTAGCCTAAATTTTAAACCCATCTAAAGTTGGAGCGACTAGCAAATTCCCGAAATCGATCTTTGAATCTATGGCGTGCGACCAAAGAATTTTACTTTTTCTATCAAACAAAATTTGTATAGCCAGCGTACTAGTACTAGTACAGGGGTATTATAATTTTGTCCACATAACGGTACTACGTAACGGCACAAACTAATCGAGATATAGAGTCCATATATGAAAGTTCTTAGGTTGGAAAACAAGTTCATTAAGGCATGTCTGTTTGTCTGTCCGTCCGCCCGTCTGTCCGTGTACACGATAACTTGAGTAAAAATTGAGATATTTGCATGAAATTTTGTAAGCAGGCTATTTTCTGGCCAAGGTAGGTTGCTATTGAAAATAGGCGAAATCGGATTATAATCACGCCCCCTTTTTCGATATCGAAAATTTCGATAATCACATAACTTTTAAACTGATTACGATAGAACGATAAAATTTGGCACAAAGCATACTAGTATCGTTGGGAGTATACCTGATAACCGCCTACAACCATGCCCACTTTCGATATCAAAAATTTCGAAAATCTCCGAAATTGACACAATGCGGTAACGGAAATGGTCAAAATGATATAATTTTACAAATGAATCCCCTGGTCATTAGATATCCCATACAACTCTTACAGTAAAACAAAAAACAAAACAATGCTCTCCTGTAAAATTTGTGTTTTGTCGCTTACGATAATTTCGCGAAAAGGCGACGATATAATGATTTTTTTATCAATTTTTTAAAGTGGGCGTGGCACCGTGCCCACTTTCGATATCGAAAACTTCGAAAATAACCTGACATAGTTCGGTAACGGAAATGGCTGAAATGGTATAGTTTGGTAGGAAGAGCCCCCTAGTTTTTCTATTATAACTTTTTGATAAGTTTTTAAAAGTAGGCGTGGCACCTCCCAATTTTGAGGGAAGCATATTTGAAAAATTCACGGGTCATAACTTTTAAACAGATTACAGTAGAACGATGAAATTCGGTACAAGGTATACTAGCATAATAGGGATTACACCTGATATAACTGGGCGAAATCGCTTCCAATCACGCCCACTTCCGAAATGGATCATGAAAATCCATTGAAAATTGTGGATTTGGGAGCCAATTATATACCTACAGGTATTCTTTACTTTTTCTTATTTTCGCTCTAACTTCTAAACGAGAGGAGCTAGATCACTGGATTTTGCCATTTTGGAAAGGTGATTTTTTTAGTTGTTTTTAAGCTATAGATCATAAAAATCCATTGAAAATTGTGGATTTGGGAGCCAATTATATACAGGTATTCTTTACTTATCTTATTTTCGCTATAACTTCTAAACGCGAGGAGCGAGAGCACTGAATTTTGCCATTTTGGAAATGTGATAGAATTTTGTGGATAACGGTTTATGATTGATTCAGCGCACATAATAAGACGAAAATAAAATAAACAAACCACGTTCTTCCTTGAGTACTCATTAAAAATTTGTTGTAGGTCCACCTTTTCATGCGTTATATTTACTACAACTGACAAACTATATCAACCCCTTAATATCTGAGAAATTTTTCGCTTTCTAACACCTTTTCCAAAATGTTGAATTTTCAGTATCAGTTTCGAAAGCAAATATTACCTCTGATGCATATCACAATTGTTGCACTTAATTATAATACAATCAGTTAATAATTTAGAGCATATTTTTCGTTGCTGAATACTTTCTTTTCACTTAGCGTCATTACACCATTACCCCGCTACACTTTCAACAAAATTCAAACATACATATTAAATTAGACAGAAACTAGAGTTAAATGGGAAAGTATTGTGCGAGAGTAGGTGAATGAAAATATCTCGTTAGTATAGGTAGGTAAATGCAGTTAGTACCTAAGTTTGTTTGTATATTCTTTAGACAACGTAAAGGTAATTTTCTATCCACACCTTGTTAATACGAAATTAATGACTGCATTAGATAAATTACAATATTCATACAAAGGCAAGGTCGGATGGGCCAATGTGGTCGGTGTTGTTGGCCACATCTATTTTTTACGCGAACTCAAGACGATGCGGGTGCAAGACTGCATACAAAAGCTAGACACATTGTTATTAAGTGACAAGCCCCGAGATCTATAACACGATAACGATTTACACAAACTGTGTCGCCATTGGGTTCAAATAAGTGTAGTGAGTATTTTGTTTTTACTCCCGGGGCAATTGACACAATTGCCTGTATGTAGTTAGTTGAAGGCGTCTATGCAAGGTGAGCTGGGACAAATTGTCGGTAATAGCGATTGTCATCAAAGTAGGTTTAAGAAGAATTGCGCCTGATTAAAAGTCTATGTTGACGGTTAACATTTTTTGAAAGTGTCATAAGTCAATCTACAATTTTAGATACAGAAATATTTATTGATTGAGCACAACTGCTTACTTAAAGATATCTCCTTTTCTTTTGTGATATATGCTATTCTGTCACATCTATCATTCTAACCGAAAATTGTGCTAATTATTCTTGTCAGATTAGTATGGCCATTTTTCTTAACTGTTATACATTTGCCGTGGCGTATGAGTAACATGTAATTATAATTGGGTTTTTAAACCTTTCATAAAAGGGTATATAGAATTTTCCCCAAAGCAAATATATAGATCAACCAAAACTGTACCGAAATGTTCTAAGCTCGTATATGACCTTTTTATACCCAGCGTACTAGTATTAGTACAAGGGCATTATAATTTTGTCCACATAACGGTATTACGTAACGGCGCAAAATAATCGAGGTAGCTATAAAGTTCGATATATAAAAGTTCTTAGAATTTATTTATTTATTTATTTAATTAAACTTATAATCAATTATAAAATTTAATTTTGAAGAAAAAAACAGCACTAGCTTCCAGGGCTATCGGCTGTAGTTCTTAGAAAATAACCTTAAATGTTCCCAAAATAATCCGAAATTGAACCCAAAACGACGCAAAAATGATCCCAAATTGACACCGAAACGACCCTAAAATGATCCCAAAATGATTCTAAATGGCCGCAAAATGATTCCAAAATGACCCCAAAAAGCCCCTAAATGTACCGAAAATGATCCGAATATGATCCCAAAAGGACCCTAAAATAATCCCAAAATAATACTAAAATAATCCCAAAACGAAACCAAAAAGACCCTCAAATGTTCCCAAAATTATCCAAAATTGAACTCAAAATGTGCCAAAAATTATCTCAAAATGATCCCAAAATGATCCAAAAATGATTCCAAAATGATCTCAAAATAGCTCCAAAATGATCCCAAAATTCCCCAAAACTGTTCTAAATGAATCCAAAATTTAACTCAAAATGATCTCAAAATAACCCCAAAATTATCCTAAAGTGATCACCAAATGATCCTAAAATAATCCGAATATGATCCCAAAAATATACGACACAAATACAATACGGTAAAATGGTAACCCTGGATGGCAACCCTACTTGAAAATATTTTAGTTGGTATGTCGGCAAAAATACCTTTAATTTGATATAAATATTGGCATATCTCGCTCCATAATTTAAAAAAATTTATATAGGTGGCAACCCTGTACCTCGCCCAAGTGACAACCTCCAAGTGAATAGTCTTAGAATCAATCATACTATATATATGGCAAATTTCATCCAAATCGGTCAAGCTGTTCCCCGGATATACAAATATACTTCGGTAAGGTGGCAACCCCACTTGAAAATATTTTAGTTGGCATGGCGCCGAAAATGCCTTTCATTTGATACCCATATCGGCATATATTGCTCCATAATTTAGAAAAATTAAGATAGGTGGTAACCCTGTAAGCCCCCCAAGTGGCAACCCCCATGTCCTAGAATCAATAATCCTATCTCTATGCCAAGTTTCAACCCAATCGGTCAAGCGGTTCTCAAGATAGAACTGGATATGCCAATATACTGCGGTAAGGTGGCAACCCTAGGTGGCAACCCTACTTGAAAATATTTTAGTTGGCATATCGCTGAAAATACCTTTCATTTGATACACATACTGGCATATCTTGCTACAAAATTTAAAAGAATTGAGATATGTGGCAACCCTGTAAACCACCCCTTAGAATCAATCATACTATCTATATTCAAAATGTTATCCAAATCGGTCAAGCGGTTCCCGAGATAGTGCGGATACACAAATATACAAATATACAAGTTTAGCTCGTTTAAAGTTATAGAGATTTGCTGTGGCTTTTTGACGGCATTCATATAAACCCAGACATTAAAATTTTGATTTATCTCTTTCTGTTAACTTTCGAATATCATAAAATTGTAAAGTTTTGACGTCCTCGTAAGCATGGACTCCCAGAAATCGAAAAAAGATATCATGTTGATACCTGTCAGTGATAAATTCACATCAAATGACCCTATTGGCCCTATTTAAATTTATGTAGTACATGCACATGTTCATACGTATGCATTAAGTTCGAGCTTTAAGTGCGAATATTTGTAATTTCAATTTTTTTTACTTATAGTCCTTTATGATCTTCATAGTTCCATACATGTAGATATTCTTCTGCAGGTTATATGTACATATTTGATATATAAAAATGCAATACCGTGGCGTCACTTTATGATGTTGCGATAAAAATCTAATAATGCGCAACGCATGCGCGCAGATCGAATGATGAGAATGAAAAAATAAAGATTACATTTATAATTTTTCATGCACATTAAACGTTTATAAAAGTTGCTGTAAATATATAATACCTACATATGTGCATGTATGTATGTTGGAATAAACTATAAGAATTGTTGTACTAGAGATGGGTTTTAGTTGCCAATTCAAACCCGATCTTGTCCAATCCAAAAAGGTTATTCCGTATGTAAGATACGAACAGTTTTTTTAAGATAGATAAACCAGTTTCCGCGAGATAACCATATCTGAGAAAAAGTACAGAAATCGGGTTCAAAATTACTTCAGTGTTGTAAAGACTGCAAGATGTTGGAAAGATCTTAAACATTTTCGAAAATACGCGGAATTCGTTTACTGTTAAATTTTCTACTACAAGGTCCTGAGACTGCTCATCCTGGCTATATTTTAATGAACATCGCTAGCATTGTGCTCCCATCTTTAATTTATTACGTACTTATTTCAGTTTTTCACGTTTATTTTCTTTACGTTGGATTTTTTTGCACATACTTTCCACATGCGCATGTGCGCATTCGATCGCAGATGTGCAATGTGAAAATTAATTTCATGTCTAAAAGGAATTTTTAATTAACTTGCAGTACCAGGGATATAAAAACTGCAAAAAAATGGTATAGACATTAGGGTGGATTGGAAGAATATTTTATTTAGTTCTCATCATTTTGAGCTAGCGCAATCAGTTTTTAAATAAATAAATGATTACTCGAGGCATTTCTAACGGATATTTTTTGAAGGTGTTTTGATGGAAAGTCAGCAGATAAATTACTTTTTTTAATTTTTTTCCTATTTAAGAAAAAGATCATAAAATGAAATGCATTACAATGAAGAAGAATAAAAAAAATCACATATGAATATTGTTGATTTTTTTAGAATTCGGACTGAAAATTATTGATTAATTTATAAACCTTCAAAAGCATTTTAAATTGTATTAAAAATTTACATTTTCCTATAAAATTTCCTTCAACGCACCCTAATATAGCACACATATCATGTGTATTGGCATTACAAAATCAAACGTGTTGTTTTTTACCTTAGCTAAAGATTATTCTCCTGTAACATTTTATTTTAGATCTTAGGTTCTAAATACCAGATACAATATATTAGACACTAGATACTAGCTACTATGAAGTGTTTGTAAATGCTATTTGGCTAAGTGCTGATACTAGATACGACTAAGAAGACAGTAAAAAAATTTTCCAAACAAATTGAAATAAAATGAAACAAAGTTTAAGAAAAAAAAATCATAAAATAAAATAAAATACAAAAATAATATAAAAAAATTAAATTAAGCAATTTAAACAAAATAAAATAAGACAAAAAATAAATTATTATAAACACAAATTAAATTAAATTAATTAAATTATTTATTTTTTATTTTATTTTATTATATTTTTTCTTTTTGCTTATTTAACTTTATTTTCTTTTTGTTTTATTTTATTTCATTTTGTTTTTTTTTTTGGTTTATTCTATTTTTATATTATTAATTTTTTTTATAAACTTTTTTGTTTTTTATTTTATTTTATTTTATTTTATTTTATTTTATTTTATTTTATTTTATTTTATTTTATTTTATTTTATTTTATTTTATTTTATTTTATTTTATTTTATTTTATTTTATTTTATTTTATTTTATTTTATTTTATTTTATTTTATTTTATTTTATTTTATTTTATTTTATTTTATTTTATTTTATTTTATTTTATTTTATTTTATTTTATTTTATTTTATTTTATTTTATTTTATTTTATTTTATTTTATTTTATTTTATTTTATTTTATTTTATTTTATTTTATTTTATTTTATTTTATTTTATTTTATTTTATTTTATTTTATTTTATTTTATTTTATTTTATTTTATTTTATTTTATTTTATTTTATTTTATTTTATTTTATTTTATTTTATTTTATTTTATTTTATTTTATTTTATTTTATTTTATTTTATTTTATTTTATTTCATTTTATTTTATTTTATTTCATTTTATTTTATTTTATTTAATTTTATCTTATAACTTTAAACGAGCTAAAGTTGCATATTTGTATATCTGGCACTATCTCGGGAACAGCTCCGCCGATTTGGATGAAATTTTGCTTATAGATAGTATGATTTACTCTAAAACTATCCACTTGGGGGCTGTACAGGGTTGCCAGCTATTTAAAAATTTTTTAATTATGGAGCGATATATGCCAATATGGGTATCAAATGAAAGGTATTTTCGCCGACATGCCAACTAAAATATGTTCAAATGGAGTTGCCGCCCAGTGTTACCATTTTACCGTATTGTATTTGTATTGTATATTTTTGGGATCATATTTTGATTATTTTAGGATCATTTAGGGGTCATTTTGAGATCATTTTGGGTTCAATTTTGGATTAATTTGGGACAATTTTGAGGTCATCTTCGGATCATTTTGGATTCATTTTGGGGTCATTTTTGGATCATTTGGGAATCATTTTGGGAACATTTGAGTGTCTTTTTGGCGTCGTTTTTGGATTATTTTAGGGTAGTTTTGGGATCATTTTTGGGGTCATTTTCGGATCATTTTGGGTACATTTAAGGGTGTTTTGGGGTAATTTGGTAATCATTTTTGGATAATTTTGGGATCATTTTAGGGTCATTTTGGGACCATTTTTGGATCGTTTTGGGTTCAATTTCTTATCATTTTAGGATTGCATATTTGTTATTATTTATGGGTCATTTCGGGATCATTTTGGGTAAGTATAGTTAGCGCTAAATTGATAGCACCAAGCATGCTCGGTCACCCAAGTACTTTTATTTTATTTTTTTTTTTTGTTTTTTATTTTATTCCATTTTTTTTTTTTTTTTTTGTATTTTTTTTTTATTTTAGTTTTTTTTATATTTTTTTGTTTTTGTTTATTTTTTTATTAATTTTATTATTAATGTTTCTTTTGTTATTTAGGTTTTTATCAAGGCGAATACATTTACATGGTGCCCGCAAGTGAACAGCTGATTGCTTGTTCTTCTTGTTTTCGCATACAGCAATTGTCATTAAAAGGAAATCGGAAACACGTTTATTTACACAAAACATAATAAAACTCACGAAATTGTGCGCGATGACCACGGTTTAAGTAAATGGTATATATTTAATAGCATTTATTGCCGAAACACGCAATTAATTTACTTTTCTAACAGCAATTGTTTGTAATTGAAAAGAAAACACGTGATTGTTGATATTTTGTATCCTCTTTCACTTTGACATTTTATGTACGGCGAACTGAAGCGAATATTGCCCAATTCGCCGTGCTACCACCATGTAAATGTATTCGCCTTGGTTTTTATATTATTTTATTTTATTTTTTCATTTTCTTTAATTTTATATTATTTTGTTTTATTTTATTTTGTATATATTTTTTTTTTTTTGTCATTTTTCTAATATTTTCTTGATTTTCTTTTATTTTATTTTATTTTTATTTTTTATAATTTTTTTTATTTGGTTTTGTTTTATTTAATTTTTTTTGTTGTATTAAATTAAACCAGTCTATTTGGTCCTATTTCCATACGTCACTTTTCAATACATACCTACCAGAGCTGTTAAAGAATTAAATCTTTTGCTCTTTGAAATCATAGTTTTTCTTCATTCAGTACTTGAAATTCTTTTCATCGTTGAAGAATTTAACTTCAATTTACGCATTCAGCAATTCTTTACAGAAATCATGATTTATAAATCCACCAAGTGTCAATTCAACAAGAATTCAAAATAGAATTACGAAGAAAAGCTCTTTAATTCAGAATGGCCATTCAGTTGATTTGATTCTTTTGGAGAGTTAATTCCGCTAATTCAGTACGAATCAGTTTTTGGAAAAATGCTAATTTACTCCCTTAAATAGTACTAAAAGTTTTCAAGTTCCTTTCACGCTAGAAGAATTTGAAAAAAAAATTACATTGCATATTATAATAATCTATAACATAAAATTAGTGGAAAAAGCTTATTCGCGTGTAAGAAATATGTGAATTTAAAAAAATTCAAGTTAAAACATAAAAAAGTATGATTTTGAAAGGTATAACATGCCTGGTCTTCACATAAACTGCCTTATTAGTGTTGCTGATGTGTTAGTTATGAAGCTTTTCGGGCATATTTTATTAACCCTCTGAGCACATTATTGAATTTAATTAAATAAGCTTTTGTCACATAAATAAAAAATAAATATGAATGTGTAATTATTTTATTATCATAACCTCTAACGAGATTTTTAGCCGTGCTTCTCTTTCCAACTTGTGGTGTGTTGCTTTTGAGTTTTCCTACAAGTTGGCAGGACCTACAGTTTTTTGCCGACTCCGAACGGCACTTGCAAAGCAAATGAATTTTTTGCTGGCATATTTAGTTTTGGAAAATTTGGCAGTGTCAAGTTTAAATTTAACAACTTCGAAAGTGCTTCAGCATTTTTAAAGATCTTCAACGCACAGCGAATATTGCCGAATTCGCCCTGCTATTACCATATATGAATTTGCGTTGCTCTCATATCTACAAGTTGTACAGGCAATACACAATATTACGTTCAGCTGAAACTCATGCCTTTTATGAATATAAAAAAATTCGGAGCTCTTTCATGGTTTTATTAGTCATATACATACATACGTCAGTTTTGAAAAATGAAAAAAAAAACAAATCTTTTTTTTTGGATTTATACTTTGAAATATGGAAATTCTTTCCAAATATGATTATTTTATTTCGATTTTTTAGTCAACAATAACTAGTAGTGGAATTAATTTCCATTTAATTGTATAACAGAAACCATTTGAAATGTCTTTTAAAATTTTCACAAAGCTCAGGAGAGTAAAACGGTCATCTAAACTTTCAACTTCTTCGGCAGATTTTGTATGAAATTTTTGAGGACTCAGTTTGGTAGACCAAGCAGTATAATTATATGCAAGTTAGAACTAGCTGAAATATTTTCCTGATTTTCTAGAACGATTTTCGTCGATGGTGTTGAGTAATTTTTTATGCGAAATTAAATTTTGTTCATGCGTTGCATGAAAGATATTACTTAACACCCTCATCGAAAAAAATTCTTGAAAATCAGGAAAATATTTAAATTAGTTCTAACTTTCACATCATACCACTGAAATTGATTGTCCTACAAAACTAAGAAAAATCTGCCAAAAACGTTGAAAATTTGGATGGCCATTTTGCTAAGCTCCCCTGAACTTTGTCCAAATTCTTAAAGACATCTTTAATTTTGTGTCTAACTGTACATATTACTGAAGTGCCTGAAAAAAGCTCATAAAAGCAATAAATCCGCGATTTTACAATCGACGTGGCTGTTTGGTAGTATCCCGCCCTTTTACAAGTCTTCAATGGGTGACCGGAGTTCTGGTCGGTGTCAGTGTCGAATTCAGGACATTTTTTATCACGGATAAGAAACGGGTTAATAAAAATTACAGCACCCTAAAGGCATAGTAGGGATGGCAGCTATTTTAGTTTTGTGAGCCCAAAAGTTTCGAGATCCCGAATATGTATTATTTAGATATTTTATACATTTTAACAAACAAACTGAAGACAGTACATCAATATTATTTTCATTACCAACAAGATGCTTAAATATATATAAAAAATATGTAAGTAGAGTTTAAATATATCCTATAATTTTTTCTTTACATATTTTTATATTAGTACAAGACCGGGAATAACCAAACATCTTCTTACGGTTTCTCCTAGCTGCTTTGGAAGTTAATGCAAATCAACAAGCGAAAAAGTTAGGGATTTTATAAAATTTCTCTCCATTCATAAGTGGGCTGTAATATTAGGTGTTAATTTTTATACCCTGCTTTTATGATTATAAATAAAAACAAAAGCTCAAAAAACTGCCTTAATCCAACTTAATGTCATATTATTCGTAAAAAACTAGCTATTTTAAACATTCGGGATTTTTTAACTGCTTTTCGAGATTTCGGGACTAATAAAAAACAATCCCGGGATTGACTTCAAATGTCAAAGAAAAAATATATAATGACAACATTTCATGATACAATAAGCGCACCAGTAGGAAATTGTAACAGTGAGGTACGTTTCTGACATCTTACATAAGTATTAGGACTTATCACAATATATCTATGTTGCGGTGTTGCATCTACTTATTATTATTAAGGAAATTCACAAGGTCTTTTATAGTTTTATGTACAATTTCAACAACACAACACTTGAGAGCACTACATGAGTTGAATGTTGTGTCTGAATACATTAAATTAAATTTTATACAAATTTGTCTGAAAATATTGAATTTTTGTGTTCGTGGCTCTTTTACTTTTGAAACTAGAGAAAACGAAAAAACAAGGAAAAGCAAAATAGCACACCTGCGCATTGGGTTGCTTAATTTTATTGTGCTATTCAAATTTTATATAAGAAATGACAACAAAGAAAATATGGCAGTCTTAAATTTTGAATTGCCTAATTTTGATTTTTTCTAATTTTAATTAGTACATACACAGAAAAGTTTTAATGGCTTTTGACATGTGATTAGTGTTGTAAACCAAATGCTGGAAAAGAACTAAACAATCATACAGTGCTTGTCAGCTGAAGCATCATCGCGAATAACGTTCTAAGTGTAATATTTTTCAAAACCAGTTTCATTGCATAAAACATTTTGTATTGCTCTCCAGTTAACCAATTTTCTAAAATTTGACACCAAAACTGTAAAAATGCATTTAAAAATAGTAGGGTAATTTAAAGTGACATACATTATTTTGCATTGAAGGGTCGAAAGTGATTCGTAACGGCACTGGAAGATCATGAAAAAGGTGTAAAACTCATAATATGAAAGATATAAAAGAAAAAGTTAAGGGAGACAGATGAGAAAAATCGATTTAAAATATATGACTTTAGCGTTTTTTTGCTCTCCTGACAAATTCTGATTTTGTAACTTAGAACGTTATTCGCTTCGATGCTTCAAAACCCTCTTCCTATCCTGCTCTGTCACCTAAATGTTTAGCAACATCGGAATATGTTACAATTTTTCCAAACGATGGACTTTTCCTTGATATGCCATTTTTGCTTTTACGAACGTATTTTTCGCTTTGTTTATATTTTTGTATGATAATTACTATGTTTATACATGAAATATTCATGACTTAGGATGAGCTTTTAGGTAAAGAATAATACATTTTTATTTTTTTTTTTGAGATCAGAGGCAAAGATGCAACGACATGTTAATTATAATATATTTCCCGCTAGGCATGGTTCTGCATTGAGGTCTTGTCAATTATAAAAAAATTTTACTTTTCATATTTCAAATTTTTGTTTTGTTTATAAACCGAAAAAAACATGGCCGCTCTTCACAGTGTAGCAATTTCGACAAATCCAAATTTTTTATTTTCTCATTTATCTCAGAATCGGTGGGATTTTTTGAAAGATTTAGCAGCTAAGTAAAATGTATGACATACATATATGGTCCTCGCTTTCGAATTTGCCTTACCGACATTTCGAGTTTTAATTGTCCTGAAAAAAAAGAAGTTACCATAGTTTGACTTGAAACATCTATGTGTTGAATTTTGCGCATTTACTTCAGTCAGATGGGATTACTGACATATCTGTGGTTTCGTTATATTATAATATTTGCGGACTGATAAAACCTCCCCAAATATGTAATTTAATCACATCAAAAAATAATGTACATATTTCACCTTCGAGTTGAATTGTATGAGTCTATAGTTAGCCTATGTAAATCTTAATAGCTGCTTTCTGTAGATCATTCGTAGCACCATCAAATTCCAAACATCGTGGAATACTCATAATAATAATAATAATAATACAAATACCTTCTAAGAGGATAAGGTCCAGCCTGTCTTCCAATTTGTGGTTTAAGTTTTAGTACACATTGGCGAGACCTACAATTTCTTTGGCCCAACTTTACACAGTATCTGGCAAGGCATTTTCATTTTGGCTGAAAAACCCCCGGAGCGTTGCCGAACACTGCCGAAGGTGGCCTCGTTTTGAAAAACTTATTCAAAGAATTTTTGGTGTGACCTGTTTCGGTACTTGCACCAGGTACTTTCAATATGGCAAGTCAGCGCACAGTCATCATACCGCGGCGGTAGACAGTAATTTTAATTTCTATGTCTTAAAATATTCCAGAGGGAAATAATATTAAAAGTGAAAATTAAATTAAATGAAATGTTTCAATAAATTTATTCCTACGTTTATATTATGACAAGATAAAATAAATACATTAAACAAGAACCTCGCAGCCTTAAGCTATATTCTTTACGAGTCCATCAACTCCGGGTCTGTAGATAAAACACGGAATTTTGTTTGCATTTTTATCTAAATTTTAACACTGTGCGCTGCATTTTGACGTCTACCGCTTCGAATTTTCAAACGCGTTTTTCTCCACTTTCCCTGTAATAAAACGATGGAACTGCACTTCATGTTGTTCCTTTTTTATGTGACAATTATTTTCTACTTACCTTCTTGAAAAATTTGCCGTAATCTTCGAGAAATCAGCTAAAAACAGCAAGATTTTATGTATGTATGTAAATATATGAAAACATTGAGTAAGAGTTGCCGTAGCTAAAGAAAACGGAACCAAATTTTCGGGCTTATAGTTTCAAAACAATTTTCCGAAGACAATATCATAGCCGAAATAAGTTTTGAACAAATATATAAATATTACTTTCAGTTTCTGAATGGTTCCAATAAAATTTTGGCCTATTTACATTAAATTCAACAGACTTGAAACATAATCCATCACATATAAAATTTTAGAGTTAGGGCCAAATTTTACAATGATACATGGCAGTCTCGTGTTTTATTACTATTTTGACAGCTTCAAATCAATTCCAGGCATGTTAAAGACTGAAAGTACGCAAATATCACCTCTGAAAGTTAAATTTCGAGAGTACTGAATTGAAAAATTGAATTGATTCACCAAAGTTGGAATTCAATTGAGAGAGTTATTGAATGAGAGTTATTTCGATGCAATTCAGTTCAAACTGAATTACTTTCTCGCATTCTTTAATTCTTTGAATGGAAAATATGAATTCAACATGTCAAATCGTATCTACATGGAATTTCAAATTAAATTCAACGAAAAACATTTGAAAAAATGAATAAATCCTGAATTGTAACTGTTTTGATTCATTCAATTAACAGCTCTGATACCTACAAGTTTTTGGCTCCATTAAAATTTAAATTTCATTAGCAATTAAATCATTTCCTGGCTATTGAACTTTTCAGTAAGATAAAATTTCAGCGATAAGCCCAATTAGTGTTAAGCCATTCGTTATCGAAACTGACGACTCAGTTTTCACTACTTTCTTTGCACCACAGCGTTGACATGTGCTTCGACGGGGGATTAGAAAATAAACTTCAATTACTTGAAAATTTCAATTCTAAAATTATTGTAAAACTCTACATTTCACCCACTTCTTTAGATGAAAGTTAAAATCCGAAAGATAAATTTGAGAATGCCCGCAAATGAAGGCCACGTGACCTTTGACACATTAGTGTCAGTTGTTATTTGCCTTGCTGTGTCTATAAAAACAAAAGG
>CAXKVI010000005.1:109937008-109982008 GCA_964058755.1 Campiglossa producta
TCAGTGGTAGAGCAGTCGCGCATGATGCGGAGAGTCCGGCCAACGAAAAAAAAAATATTTTTTCTTTAAAAAATTTTAAGAACATTTCTGGTTTAAAATTGAGACCACATTCATTTAAAAAATTTTCTTGAAAACTGGTATACTTTAAATTTGAAACCAAATTAAACCAAATTTGGTTTGGTCATATATGTAAGTAGTCCAAAAAAGTTTAAAATTTAGGCATGAATTTTTAACCGTGTACTACAGGTGGGCATTATTTTATTTTTGAGTGACGAGTGACGAAAAAATTAAAAAAAAAACATCCCTACTAGACAGTGCTTTGACATTCAGTCAGCTTTGTAATGTTGCCTTTGAAAACGTGATAGAAAATCTTGATGTAAATATAAAACAGCTGATATTTACATCACGATTTTCTATCACGTTTTCAAGGGCAACATTACAAAGCTGACTGAATGTCATAGCACTGTCTAGCAGGGATTTTTTTTTCATTATCCAAAAAAATTTAAGTGATCGGTACTGTTTCGGGATAATTTCGGAACTGTTTTGGGATCACTTTTGGACAAAAAAAATCACTCGAAAATTTTGAATGAATAAAATAAAATAAAATAAAATAAAATAAAATAAAATAAAATAAAATAAAATAAAATAAAATAAAATAAAAATAAATAAAATAAAGTAAAATAAAATAAAATAAAATAAAATAAAATAAAATAAAATAAAATAAAATAAAATAAAATAAAATAAAATAAAATAAAATAAAATAAAATAAAATAAAATAAAATAAAATAAAATAAAATAAAATAAAATAAAATAAAATAAAATAAAATAAAATAAAATAAAATAAAATAAAATAAAATAAAATAAAATAAAATAAAATAAAATAAAATAAAATAAAATAAAATAAAATAAAATAAAATAAAATAAAATAAAATAAAATAAAATAAAATAAAATAAAATAAAATAAAATAAAATAAAATAAAATAAAATAAAATAAAATAAAATAAAATAAAATAAAATAAAATAAAATAAAATAAAATAAAATAAAATAAAATAAAATAAAATAAAATAAAATAAAATAAAATAAAATAAAATAAAATAAAATAAAATAAAATAAAATAAAATAAAATAAAATAAAATAAAATAAAATAAAATATAATAAAATAAAATAAAATAAAATAAAACAAAATAAAATAAAAAAACATAAAATAAAACAAAATAAAATAAAATAAAATAAAATAAAGTAAAATAACATAAAATAAAACAAAATAAAATAAAATAAAATAAAATAAAATAAACTAAAATAAAATAAAATAAAGTAAATTAACATAAAATAAATAAAATAAAACAAAATTAAAAAAATAAAATAAAATAAAAAAATCTGCAACACCCTAATGTGCATACGCATGTGTCTACTTCCTATACATAAAAAAGGAACAAAATTCAGCATCACTCAAAATGCTTTTACGCGTATCTAATTTATGCAATTCTTATATAAAAAAACTGGCATCAAAACTGTTGTGCGGCACATCAATCGTATGAGCAAGCAAAACATGACTTGACAACAAACACCAACCTGTAAACGGCAAGGTGGCGAAGCGGCGAGGGCTAAAGTGCCCAAGCGGTAGCTGCAAACAAATCGCTTTTGATGACCAACATTTTTTCAAGTTTGCTGAGAAAACAAAAGCTTGAGTGTAGCGATGCGTCACCAACTGCCCACCAGACACCCGCCTCTGCTGCTGGCTCCTGGCTGCTGTGCCGAATAGGCAAATCAAAGCGGCTACCTGAGAGGCCTTTAATGGACACAGGTGTTTAACTGCCCAGTCGACAAGTTGATCGGTGCAGGGGGGGTGGATTTGTAGGATGCAACTCTAAAAGCAGATAAAAGGATAATTTTTCAGTGTACACAACCATAAAGTGAACTCTGCCAGCACTTCATTTTGATAGGTTAATTGAATGGTGCGTCAGCTTCAGGAGTTAATCGACGCTTTCAACAACTTACTGCCCCTCCACTTCTCAGTATATATGTATGGGTGTATCTTTGAAGTATACACTCAAGTCAAAAGCAGCAGCTGCAACTACTGTGCGGGCTTTTCAACTCGCATTCATTTGCTGCTTTACTGATCTACTCATCGATATTCACATCAATTGTCGACAATAACAACAACTTAATCATTATCATCACACTTCATCATTCTCATCATCATCATCGGAATCATCCTTCTTATTGGCATAAAACTCTTCGTCAACAGACAGTGGCAGCGGGGCAGCTTCAACGCCAGCATTCGCGGCAATAAACTCGTGCGCTCACCTCAATTGATGTTTGAATGATGGGTGTCAGTCAATTGTCAGTTGGATGAGTTTATTATGCCGAAATGCCGATTCCTTTGCAAAATTGAATTCTCTTATATGAGTAAATATGTAAATAAAGGTAAGTCTTTATGGCACCTTTAATTGTTTTCATGAATTTTTGAGGTATATCTACATATGTAGGTATGTATATTTTCCAAAATATAATAAGTCACTTTTAACGGGTTAAATTTTCCGGGAGCTTTGGGGTTGGTATACATTTTTTTTTTTTTTCGAGTGTAAAAGAGTTTATTCAGATTAGGTTATTTCCACTCGGAGGTAATTTGGTCCATCATTATTTAATTTTATTCCATTTTATTCTTATTTATTTTGTTTTAATTTATTATATATTTTTTATACTAATCTTATTTTATTTTTTAATTCTTTGTACATATTTTGTTTAATTTTTTTTTTATTTTTTTTTCACTTTTTTTTAATATTTGTTATTTAATTTTATCTGATTTTATATCATTTCATTTTATTTTATTTTATTTTTTGGTTTTATTTTATTTTTTTGTATTTTTTTTTTTGTTTTTTTTTTCATTTTTTTTTTTTTTCTATTAATTAATTGATTGGCAAAATTGCATCAATATACATATTTCAATATTAATGTCAGCTCCTGGCTGTTGTCATTGAAAGTACTAAATATATGTATATGTACGATAGAATTCAATAAACATACATATGTCATTCAAATCAAGGGAACAAAAAACTTCCGTCAGGTGTTGTCGCTAGCAAAAATACCATATGTAAGAGAAATACTCACACGAATAAGTACTTCTTGCTCCCTTCCGCTATCTCATATTGTTGTCAACACCCACAGCTTCTAGTATTTCGCGTGTACAATTAAATCAATGCAACCCAAGTACCATTCCATACAAACTTACACACGAAACCATACAAATGAAATATGATTCCAGATCATTAGAAAAGCAACGAATAAATATGTTTGAAACGCGAAAAACCCTGTGCAGTTCAAGGTAAAGAAAATCAAATAATGAAAGACGAAATTGTGTTTGAATACACAGTATCAAATTGTAGACAAAATGTGTTGTTATTCTCTTAATTCCATAAGGACAAGGCTAATTTCATTCTGCAATAAAAATCTTTACAATCTCAGTTGCGCAGATTCCGGCACTCAAACGTGTTCGAATGTCTGAACAATAACTGCAACTTAAATAAGAACCGTTGACAGGATATGTCAAGGATATCCTCTATAGCGGCGTAGAAAAACTGTTAATATGGAGTTCTTGAAGGGCAAATATGCAATATTTTTTTCACATGAAAGCAAACCGATGAAAGTGCTATAACCGCTTAGAAACCCAAGGTACAGGAAAATTGTATTAAAATGAAATGAAATAAAATTATATTAATTCAAATAAAATAAAATAAAGTAAAATAAAATAAAGTAAAATAAAATAAAATGAAATAAAGTAGTATATCAAAATAAAATTAAATTAAACTCACTAAAAAACTAAATTAATCCCAATTAAATTAAACAAAAAAATAAATAAAATAAAATAACACAAAATAAAATAAAATAAAATAAAATAAAATAAAATAAAATAAAATAAAATAAAATAAAATAAAATAAAATAAAATAAAATAAAATAAAATAAAATAAAATAAAATAAAATAAAATAAAATAAAATAAAATAAAATAAAATAAAATAAAATAAAATAAAATAAAATAAAATAAAATAAAATAAAATAAAATAAAATAAAATAAAATAAAATAAAATAAAATAAAATAAAATAAAATAAAATAAAATAAAATAAAATAAAATAAAATAAAATAAAATAAAATAAAATAAAATAAAATAAAATAAAATAAAATAAAATAAAATAAAATAAAATAAAATAAAATAAAATAAAATAAAATAAAATAAAATAAAATAAAATAAAATTAAAAAAATAAAACAAAATAAAATTAAATTAAATAAAATAAAATAAAATAAAATAAAATAAAATAAAATTAAATTAAATTAAATAAAAAAATAAAATATAATAAAATAAATAAAATAAAATAAATTAAAATAAAATAAAATAAAATAAAATAAAATAAAATAAAATAAAATAAAATAAAATAAAATAAAATAAAATAAATAAAATAAAATAAAATAAAATAAAATAAAATAAAATAAAATAAAATAAAATAAAATAAAATAAAATAAAATAAAATAAAATAAAATAAAATAAAATAAAATAAAATAAAATAAAATAAAATAAAATAAAATAAAATAAAATAAAATAAAATAAAATAAAATAAAATAAAATAAAATAAAATAAAATAAAATAAAATAAAATAAAATAAAATAAAATAAAATAAAATAAAATAAAATAAAATAAAATAAAATAAAATAAAATAAAATAAAATAAAATAAAATAAAATAAAATTAAAAAAAATAAAAAAAAAAAAATAAAATAAAATAAATTAAAATAAAATAAAAAAATAAAATATAATAAAACAAAATAAAAAAAAATATAAAATAAAATATAAGTTCTTCGGTTTAGCTGCGTCTCCTTTTCTTATGGTCTGCAGCCCAGATTTTCATAAATTTATTGCCAGTTTGATTTTTCTCGAGGCAAAAGAGAGTTGGAGAAATGATAAATGCGTTTGTAAATTCTGGCTTGTCATACGAGTAAAATAACACACACACACACACACATGTGTAGATATTTTTTTTAACTTATTTATTATTCACTATTAACACACACACAGCCATTCTGTCTGTCATATGAGCTCTACTACCGCTGTTTTCATGCGCCCCTTCAAATTTTTACATCTTTTTAGTATTTTTTTCCTGATGCTGCCTATAAAGTTCGATTTGTTTGCACGCTGCGGATGTGTTGCTGTAGTTACTTTTTCTCAATGACATTTTTATGTAGTCCCACATGTTCTTGTTATTGGAGTGCCTTTTGAGCTTTACAAAGCAAATTGTTTGTTCGTTTGCTTATAGCTCTCCCTCTATCTCTCTGGCGCGTGTATTTGTTTGCATTTCTACTACGTTGACAATGACAATGGATTACGAAGTGTATTAAAGGCATACGTTTGAAATTTCCTGCAGTTGTTATTTTTTTATATTTCTTTTTTGGTGTCGTTAATTTTTTGTGATTTTTTTTATTCACTGCATTCATTCTACTGCAGCAAAAATATTGTCGTCACTGTTCATGTCCACTCGCCGCCCATCGCTTTTGCACACAACCCCCGCTCACACACACACTCGTATGCAAAAAATGTCCTTGTTTATTGATATTATTGTACTTTATTGCTGTTGTTTATGCACATTGTTGTTGGTTTGTTTGGCTTTTTGGCAAGTTCATAAAAATTCAAAGCTTTTTTTGTACTTTTTGTGAGTGTTGTAAACAATATTTATTCAATTGTAGTGTTGTTGTAACATATTTTTTTGTTGAATCTGCGGCATTTAGCATTGATTTATGGCCATTTGAATGGCGATCAGATACTTAAGTGAAGTACTTCCGTTTCCTGTGTTGGTGTGAGATGTATTCAGCTTTGGTAAAAAAATGTGGACATTAGGGAAATTTTGCGACACTTTTTTACTTTGCTATATTTAATTTGTGATTTTTTATTACGCATTTATGAAAATATGTATTACTAAAATTTGTGTATCATACTGCTTAGGCATTCAAAATTTAAGAAGTAAAGTAAAATAAAATGAAATAAATTAAAGCAAATAAAGTAAAATAGAAGTGGGTCAAAAAATAAAAATAAGAAAGGTTCTATTTTATTTTCATAACAATATAACACAAAAAAAATATTATTTTATTAAAACAAAACTTAAAAATTGACGCGGAGTTTTTTACCGTTTTCTTTTCTACTGATTTGTTAGTTAGCAGCTGTCTATATATGAGCGCACAGTGGTCAGCGTCTGTTTTGTAATTCAGTCGTATGTTGGGCGGTGTCTTAATTACCTCGCGCCGGCAAAACCATTTCTGATTTGTGAAATAAAGCTCACAAACACAAAATAACTATAATAAAATAAAATAAAATAAAATAAAATAAAATAAAATAAAATAAAATAAAATAAAATAAAATAAAATAAAATAAAATAAAATAAAATAAAATAAAATAAAATATAATAAAATAAAATAAAATAAAAAAAAATAAAAAAAAAATAAAAAAAAAAATAAATAAAATAAAATAAAATAAAATAAACTAAAATAAAACAAAATAAAATAAAATAAAATAAAATAAAATAAAATAAAATAAAATAAAATAAAATAAAATAAAATAAAATAAAATAAAATAAAATAAAATAAAATAAAATAAAATAAAATAAAATAAAATAAAATAAAATAAAATAAAATAAAATAAAATAAAATAAAATAAAATAAAATAAAATAAAATAAAATAAAATAAAATAAAATAAAATAAAATAAAATAAAATAAAATAAAATAAAATAAAATAAAATAAATAAAATAAAATAAAATAAAATAAAATAAAATAAAATAAAATAAAATAAAATAAAAAATAAAATAAAATAAAATAAAATAAAATAAAATAAAATTAAAAAAATAAAATTAAATAAAATAAAATAAAATTAAATTAAATTAAATTAAATTAAATTAAAAAATTACTTTTGTTTGTTATCGGCCTTTATTTGTAAAATATTAAGATATTCAAATTAAAACAACAAAAATTATTTTTCTCATATATAATATATATTTGTCAAATTGATATTGTCGATATTTCGACTACATTCTGTAGTCATCTTCGGGACTGGAAACAACAATGTTAAAGACATATATTAAAACCAAAAAACATAAAACATATACTTCATACATTTAAACTTACACTCTTGAGTGCACCTAGTCGACTAATTTAGCAGTTCAAACAATAAACAAGTAAAAGCGAAAATGATGAACAAAAAAGTATAAACAATTAAATTCCGTATTTGTAAACAAATCTTAGCAATAACAACAATACTTAAAATAAAAACAGCAGGTTAGTGACGCTGATATATTGACTTCGGGACTGCATAATACGGGACGGTTCTCTTCTCAATAGCCACTATTGTTGTTACAAAACAATTTTCTATATGCACCGGCGCATTTTTCGGTATCTGCTTTAAAATTCATTCGCTGATCTTTTGGTGTATTAATTATATGCAGCATCTCTAATGTATACCTTTTGTTGTAATGTCTCTCTTGATGAATTATTTCTACGTTTTTTAAATCCGGAGTGTGCCCGTTGGTTCGGCAATGTTGGGTTAGCGCTGTTTTCTTATCATTAGAGTGGTCCCTATTTTTTATGTTCGATTTATGCGCGGAAATCCTTGTTTTTAGTTTAGATTTAGTAGTCCCTACATATACTTGACTGCATACGTGGGACCCGTCGCCGTTACATGGGATTTTGTAAAGTACATCAGATTTCTCAGATTTTTCTATTTTGTCCTTAGTTTTGCTGAATATTTGTTTTACAGTGTTGTTATATGTAAATGCCATTTGAAATCTGTCGTGGTCATACATTTTAGAATGTTTTAATCTATTGGACAGACCAGGGACATATGTAGATGTTTTGGATATTTTGTTCTTGTTGTTATTTGTTCGATTGATGTTGGATTTTTCAAAATAATCCCGTATATAACCCTTTATAAGATTTGTCGGAAAGTCGTTATCTTTTAGCATTTTTATAATATTTTCTATATTTTTGCAATGAAATATTTCATCACTGATGGTCAAAAACCTTCTAATGAAATTTTTTGCCGTGTTTACTATGGTTGAATTGCTGTGCTTTGAGTGGAAATTTATCAATCTGCCCGACGCCGTGGGCCTTTTGTACCAGTCGAAATATAATTTGTTGTTTTTCCTTACAACCAAAGTGTCCAAAAATGGTAAATGTACATCCTTTTCCACTTCATGGGTGAATTTAATTGATCTGTTATAGCTGTTCAAAGTACTCAACATATCTTCTACAGCATCAATTTTTACAATGGCAAGCAGATCGTTGACATATTTAGTCAGAAATTGTGGTTTATTAGGGGAATCTTCTTCAAATTTAGATAATAATTCTTCCATTACTATGTCTGCAAAGACAGGCGATGCTGGTGACCCCATTGGCATTCCCGATCATTGCTCATATAATTTATTATTAACTTTAAAATAACGGGTTTCTTTTATGCAAAAACGCACAACTTCCAGAAATAATTCTTTTGTTATATTTGTATGGGTTTTTAGAATGTTCCACTTAGATGCTATAATTTCCAGGGCATGATCCACTGAGATACTGGGAAATAAGGAAACCACATCAATCTAAATCAGACATTCATCGCCATTAATAAAGGTATTTTTTATTTTGTTTTTAAATTCGATTGAATCTTGAACATTATATTTCGATGTACTCGTTAGGTTTTTGAGGACATTAACCACGTATTTGCATAACTTATAAGACGGGGAATTGACAGAAGAACAAATGGGACGTAGGGGAATGCCTTCCTTATGGATCTTGGGAAGACCATATAATCTTGGTGCGTTGGCCGTTTTGCTTAACAAACTGTATTTTTCTTTGAGATCAATAATTTTATTCTTGAAAAGTTTCTCAACAATCTCATTGTTTTTGTCTTGTAACCTATTGGTAGGGTCACGCTTAAGTATTCTATACGCAGAAATATCATTTACCATCTGTTGTATATATGAGAACAATAAATTTTGTTGTTTTAATTTATATATATATATATGGCCTAGAACTCGATAGAATTTCTTAATAAAATTTAATTAAATTAAATAAAACAAAATATAATAATGTGAAATAAAATAAAGTTAAATCAAAAAAATTTAATGATATTAAATAAAATAAAATAAAATTAGGGTGAACTGAAAAAATCTATTTTTTTCGTAGGAAGGAGGTAAAACTTCTAGAAACAAAAAGCTAAAATTATACCTTAGTCCAGGTGGAAGGAACTCAACGTGGAAGTGTCGCAGACCTAAGGTTTTTTCTTGTTTTATCTAACTCTCATACCAGTGGACATGAAAAAAAAATAAAAAATAAAAAATATGCAGAGCATATGATCAAGAGCGTCCAGCCAGAGGCGCGGCAACGAAGTGATATTTTAAGAAATTTTGACAACAGGAACATGCCCTTTTTAGTTCTAACCTTTTTCTACTATAGATTTTTTAACTAAAGTAAGTAACAGCCAACCAATTTCAAAAAGCAAAGCAAGAATATAAAGGGTTGTAGTTAATTTTAAACTGCATCTAACGCTAGCATACCTAAGTGAAAAAGGACACCACGATAAAATGGCGAAATGAAATATGAAATTAAATTAAGCAAAAGTCAAGCAAATGCAAAAAATGCAGATGATTTAAAAAAAAAATAAAATGAAATGTGCTTTTTAAGTCTGCACTCTATAATTATCGAGAGAAATGAAATACTCACAGCCGTAAGGGTAATGGCAACTGATTTATTGTGCGACCGTAAATATTTATAAAATGCATCCATTTTGGCTTTACTGAATTAAAGCAGACGTACATATGTATTTGGTGTCGTGGTCTGCGGATTAGTATAACACTAAGTGGTACTAGTTCTTATAACCTTTTCGAAAGCCAAACCGACTAGATATCAACCTGCTGTTGTGTTACGTTCAACGCTTTCTTATATTAGAAAAGTTTATATTTAATTAGGTATAGGTACAATTATATAAACAAATTATTTGCATGTAAATCTACCTTTCATGACTACTGGTACAACTAGTAGGCTCTAATGCTGGGTATTAGTTCGACCACAACGCTTTAAAAGTAAAAAGTGTTTATTTTTTTTTTTTTTAGCCAAAACGTAATCAACATATTTTATTTGGAGTGGCCCTTAAATGACCGCATATTTTTCTTTTGCTTTTTTGAGCTAACATATTTTTTTAACTTTGACCTTTGTGCATATAGCACTATGATATATTGGCACTCCACGCTCAATGTCTGACACTCGAAAAGCCGTTTATGATTTATGTGCATATGTATGTATGGATGTACTTAGCCATTTAAGCTGATTACTGAATAACAACTTTAAAGCTGGCCTTAAAGTCATTAGCTCGTGGTGTTAAATTTTGTTAAGTAAAAATATACGAGTATAACTAGATTTTATAGACAGTACCTGGGTTTGCTCGGTGGTATTAATTTAGCGCTAACTTTACTTACCCAAAATGACTCTAAAATAATCCCAAAATAATCCTAAGATGATCCTTAAATGTTCCAAAATGATCCGAAATTGAACCCAAAACGAACCAAAATAATCCAAAAATGATCCCAAATGACCCCAAAAACACCCTTAAATTTACCTAAAATGGTCCGAAAATGACGCCAAAATTATCCAAAAATGATCCCAAAATAATCCTAAACTAATCCCAAAACAACCCCAAAAAGACCCTCAAATGTTCCCAAAATGACCAAAAAATGATCCCAAAATGACCCTAAAATAATCCCAAATAATCCTAAGATGTTCCCAAAATGATCCGAAATTGAACCCAAAACGACCCAAAATGATTCAAAAATGATCCCAAATGACCCCAAAAACACCCTTAAATTTACCTAAAATGGTCCGAAAATGACGCCAAAATTATCCAAAAATTATCCCAAAATAATCCTAAACTAATCCCAAAACAACCCCAAAAAAACACTCAAACATTCCCAAAACCACCAAAAATTATCCCAAAATTATCCAAAAATTATCCCAAAATTGACCCCAAAATGATCTCAAAATAGCCCCAAAATTATGACAAAGTGACCCGTAAATGATCTCAAAATGATCCTACTATAATCCAAACATGATCCCAAAAATTCACAAAATATACATTTCATTTGATACCCATATCGGCATATTTAGCTCATTAATTCAAAAAAATTAGATAGGTGGCAACCCTGTACACCCCCCAGGTGGCAACCCCCAAGTGAATAGTCAATCATACTATCTATATGCCTAATTTCATACAAATCGATCAAGCGGTTCCCGATATAGTCCGGATATACAAATAAACTGCGGGAAGGCGGCAATCCTATGTGGCAACCCTACTTGAAAATACTTTAGTTAGCATATCGCTCAAAATACCTTTCATTTGATACCCATATTTCGCTGCAAAATTAAAAAAAAAATTGAGATAGGTGGCAAACCTTTAAACCGCCCCAGCTGGCAGCCCCCAAGAAGAATCAATCATACTATCTGTATTCAAAATTTTATCCAAATCGGTCAGCCGTTCCCGAGATAGACCGGATATACAAATATGTATATACATATATATACAAGCTTAGCTCGTTTAAATTTGTAAGATTAAAGTTATAAGATATCTCATTTTGTTCGAGAACTCTATATTTCTCCAGTGTTTTTCGAGTCGCCGTCTAATGTTAAACGAAATCTAACTTCATGGTTTGTTGGGTGGTGACAAAAGCTCCTCAAAAGCCAGACGTCGAACTCTCTCAAGCAAATGTTTTACTCGAGCAAGCGCATGAAGAACTACAAGAATTCCGAAATGATTACGAGGGAGCAAAATCCCAGGCCATCCAACAAAGTGCTGATTGGAAAGTCAAGGCTGAGTTTCAGAACAAACGGATCAAAACAAATCAAGAAATATTTCGACGAATTGTGTGAAGATGAAAGACTATATGATGGAAAAGCATGATTCTTGGTGAATATATTTTCCATGGATGTCTCGACATCATTTGCAATCAATTACTAAATCGTTTTGAAAGTTTGAAGAACGTGATTAAAACTTTTCGAGTACTCCAACGTAAGGAGTTGACAAAAATGACGGATCAAGAACTCTACAGAGAAGCTGATACTATCATAGACTTATTCTGAAGACAATAATGGCACATATCTTGAACACTTGATATCACTTCGAACATGCCTCAAAAAAAAAAAAACAAATTGAAAAACTCAGTGCTGCAGCTTGCGGATTTATTATTGAAGCATCATCGGGAATAACGTTCTAAGTTACAAAATTATAATTTGTCAGGAGAGCAAAAAAAAAAACGCTAAAGTCAATTAATTGCGATGGAAAATCGAATCCATTTTAATCTAATCAGCTACTGCACTAATCAATATGTGTCCCCATTCTAACTGAAAAGGCTTTGCAGATTAAAGTACTCGCTTATTCTCACATATGTATGCACAAAGGCATTACTAATTTTCCTAATAAAAACATTACTCCTTGGCGTGACATTTCGAGCGATAAGCTTATCATTTAACAACGCCCAAAGGATATTTGAACATTGTGTTGGTACTTAATAAACGAATTTCCGATTTCCCAACGAATATAAACAAATAAATATGCGTCATTACCTAGAACACTCGACAAAAACCAGCAATCACTGTCATAGAAAGATATAAAAGAGGATGATAAAATGGGGGAAGGTGCAAGGCTTCGAGAATGCGTTTTATGTTGGCGGCTGTGTGGCGTAAGCAAGGACTATGTAGGACATATGCAAGGCTTGAAATTTGTATTTTCACGGCACCGCATGTCGTTATAAAGAATATACATATGATCCATGTTTTTTTTTTTTTTGTATGACGCTATATATTTATTCATATGTTAGATTGAAAAGTCGTAACCACATTGCGGCGCGTGCTCTGGCTGGTGGTGCCTCTGCTAATGGCTCCACAATGACCGCGCACAAAAAATAATTTTTTTTTATTTTTTTTTTACTTTTCTATTATTTATTGTCGGCACTTTCTAGGTGTTAGACAGTTTCTGTTCGTGGCGGCTAAGGACACAGAAATTTTTATTATTCATTTGATTTTCTTTTTGGTGTACCTAGCCATGAGTGGACGAAATTTTATACATACAAACATAAGTACATTATATGCTGGAAGATATATATGTATCAGGGGCGGATCCACAGAGGCAGATTTCAGGTTCACCCTTCCCCCCTTCGGGATCCAAAAATTCACCTTTTTCACAGTATTTCACAGCAAAAAATATACATAGCAAAAATTATACAAAAAATATAGTAAAAATTAAGCAAAACTACAGTGAAAAATACGTCAAAATACAGTAAAAATCACACACAAAATATAGTGAAAGTCACGCGATAAAATAAAAAATAAAATTACGCAAAAAATATAGTAAAAACTACAAAAAAAAATATAGTAAAATTTGCCAAAAAAAATATAGTAAAAATTACACAAAAAAGATAGTAAAACTTACACAAAAAATTTAGTAAAATTTACATTAAATTATACAAAAAATTACACAAAAATATACAATTACCCTAAAAAAGTATACAATTACCCTAAAAATATAGTAAAAAATACGCAAAAAAAATATAGTTAAAATTTACACAAAAATATAGCAAAAGTAACGGAAAGAATAAAATGAAAAATTGTACAAAAAGCACAGTAAAAATTACGCAAAAAATATAGTAAAAATTACCCAAAAAATTAGTAAAAATTACGTAAAAACTGTAGTAAAATTACACAAAAAATATAAATTGTAAAAATTATGGAAAAAATATAGTAAAAATTTCAATAAATATGGTTAAAGTTACGCAAAAAAAGGGTAAAAATGACGCAAAAAATATAGTAAACTTTACGCAAAATATTATTATTATTATTATGCCCAACGGATTTTACCCACCATCCCGCCCGACCGACACGAGGGGCGCATCCGCATAACGCGCGGATTAAATTTGCCGAGTGTTTGAAAGGCGGAGGTTTGTTAAGCGTCGAGATCTCAAACTGCTCAGCTACAGAGAAAAATTCATCAGCTGAGTGTAATACGAAAATAAATAGATAATAAAAATACATAAATTGATACTACGTAGAAATCAATTGTTAAGAGAGAATAGGATAGTTTTTTTAATAATGAAAAGCGAGTCCGAAATATCAAAAGTGTCTGAATGAGAGTTATAATTTTCGCACAAACACTGGAACGGCTCGTGTAATTGATAGTTGGTTCTACATTGCTTCAGAAGAATAGGTTTAAAATGTCTTAAGGCTCGTGAGGGAACATTAAAGTTAACTTCGTTCAAAAGAGGAGGGCTTGAAATCCACCCGTTTAGGAGTTTACACATGAATATTACACCTAGCATTTCTCTACGGCTAGCAAGGGTAGGGAGATTGATAAGTTTCAAGCGATTAGTATAAGGAGGAAGGTTACACGAAGGATCCCATCGTAGATCTCTCAATGCAAAAAGTAAGAATTGTTTTTGAATAGATTCTAGCTTATCTATATGAATTTGATAACGCGGATTCCATATAATCGAGCCGTATTCTAATATTGGTCTAACTAATGTAGTAAAAAGGGTCTTAGTAATATAAGGGTCGCTAAATTCTTTTGACCACCTTTTCACGAAGGCTAAAACACCTCTGGCCTTATTGGCAGTAGCCTCGATATGAGGATTGAAACTAAGTTTACAGTTCATCATCACACCCAAGTCAACAAAAACATTAACGTGTTCAAGAGTATAATTGTTTATCGAATAAGAAGCTGGTTGAAGAGTTCCACGAGAGAAACACATGAATTTACATTTTGCCAGATTAAGCGGCATATAGTTTACGTTGCACCAAGTAACTAAGTGGTCTAAGTCCGTTTGAAGCAAAGAACGTTCCTCCGTCAACGCATATGACTTAAATAGTTTCACATCGTCAGCATATAACAAGATTTTAGAGTACTTAATTGTTGTACACATGTCGTTTATGAATAGCAAAAACAGAACCGGGCCAAGGTGACTGCCCTGAGGGACACCAGAAGAGACATCAATGGAATTTGAATACGTATTTTTTAAAATTACACGTTGTGTTCTACCACAAAGATAGGAGGAGATCCAACGAGTAAAACCAGGTTGAAAGCCTATGAGATCAAGTTTATGTATGAGTAAAGCGTGGCAAACTTTGTCAAATGCTTTACTAAAGTCGGTGTATATAACGTCAGTGCTTAAATTATTTCTAAACCCATTCGAGACGTAGGTAGTGAATTCAAGTAAATTAGTTATGGTTGATTTGCCTTTACAAAATCCATGTTGAGAACTTGCAATCAGTGTTGGGATCGAAAATGCTAGATAATTGGTAATGATGGCTTCGAATAACTTGGGAATGGCGGAGAGCTTTGCTATTCCACGATAATTTTCTACGCAGGACCTGCTCCCACTTTTATAAAGAGGTATAAGAAAAGATTCTTTCCATGAAGTTGGGAAAATCCCACACTGTAAAGACAGATTAAACAACTGTGTTAAGGGCTGGTAGATGTATTCAGCACACTTTTTAAGAAAGCATGTCGGGATTAAGTCGGGGCCATATTTGAAAGACTCCTTTAAGGCCTTTAGGTGTAATAAAACATCTTCTGGGTTTAAATGAGGAACATGGATTGAGTTAATGGAGTGTGGTAAATAAGGGTATCTGTTAGATGATAAATTTATTCCAGAAGAATAATTGGACTTGAAGAATTGAGCAAAGAAGTTGGCAATCTCTAGGTCGTCACTAGAGATTTTATCTTTAAATTTCATAGATGAAGGAAACCCTTTTACCCTGCGTTTAGCGTTTACGAAACCATAAAATGTCTTCGGATTGCAAATAATGTTCTTTTTAATTTTACATAAGTAAGCATTGTAACACTTTTTATTCAATTCTAAATATTTATGGCGCAAAACAGAGTATTGTACATAATCAGAGTGTAAACCAGTTTTTTTGTATAGTTTAAAGAAGCGTGACTTTCGATTTTTTAAAGATTTGAGTTCTTTAGTGCACCAGACTTGCATTGGCTCATCATTACGTAAACAGATGCGCTTTGGTACGAACTTTTCAAAGAGGCTGTATATGGTACTATTGAAGTGAGATAAGTTTCGCTCGACGTCCTCATTGTAATGAGGCCAAACAAGTTTGGAAAGTTCTTTATTTATCTTTTTGAAGTTGGCTCTAGAGAAATCAAAAGTTTTAATAGAGTCATAAGGTTTCGTAATACAATCGCGATTATAGTTTATGATTTCGTAGGCTATTTCAAAAGATGGATGGTAAGCGTCTTCGGGAAGAACTAAAGGATCACATCGATTTACAGTGAATTTAGACAAGTCATCAACAAAGGCCAAGTCTAAGACTTTTCCTAACTTGTTCGGAATAACATTAATCTGACTAAGACATAGGTTGGTCATTTCGTCCAAAAACTCATTACACAACTTAGATGACACTGGGACAATATTGCCATCAATTATTCTCCACGAGATGTGTGGCAGGTTGAAGTCACCCAAAACAACTACTGAGTCCACGGGCTTAATCAAAGAACTTACAGTTTTTATAAGTGAAATGTGGTGCATATACACTGATAAATCAGATGACGGTGGAATGTAACTAACAGCTAAATAAATATGGCCTGTGCCAATTCCTATACGTATGCATTTAAATTCTATGTTTTCAATATAAGGTAAATTAACATCTTCAGATGGTATTGAAGAATGTACAGCCAATAGGACCCCGCCCCCGGTTCTGTCTAAGCGATCGTTTCTATAAATCTGATAACCATCACAAAAAATTTCGGAATCAAAGACATGTGGTTTTAACCAAGTTTCAGTGAAAGCAATAATTCTATAGTTACAATTGATCGTTTTTAAGTAAAAATCAGTTAATTTGGTATTTAAACCTCTAACATTCTGATAATAGATATTCAAGAAAGAATTTAGAATTAGTTTTTTGGATCAGTATTCTGACGAGGAATTTGTACAGCATCTGGGTCGTTCGCAGTTGACTTAGGTGAAAACTCGCGAATAAAAGCACCAGGGGGCCAGAACGACTGATCCAAAATCACATCGTAATCTTCATCAAAAACATCAATCCTAAATGAAGAAATTTTTCGCTCATAATTAAATTTAAACTTATGTATTACTAAACCCTCAGCCTTAATTTTCGATTTGATGTAAGACTTAAGGTCGTTGACGGAAGTGTCTTTCTGAAATCTAGACACGAATATCGATTTTCGCGGTGGAACCACAACCAGCTTAGTAGCCGTTGGTTGAACTGAATTGGCAGTATTTTGTTGTACAGGGGTTCGATTTGGGGCCTCGGAAGTGGACTGAACCACTTCCAAGGAAATGGATGAACCCACTCCTTTGGAAGTAGGCGGCACCACTTCTTTGGAAGTCGACGCAATCACTTCTTTGAAAGTGGACGGAACCACCCCCTTGGAAGCGGATGGAACCACTTCTTTGGAAGCGGATGGAACCACTTCTTTGGAAGCGGACGGAATCACCTCCTTGGAAGTGGACGGAACCACTTCTTTGGAAGTGGACGGAACTACTTCTTTGGAAGTTGACGGAACTACTGCTTGGGGACTGGGTGAGGCCAAGTCGATTAATTCCAACATTTGCGATTGGAGACCTAGCTGGGGAGGGTTTAAATTCAGGGGCTCAGGCAAACTAGGTTCTCGATAATTTAAATCATTCGAAATGTTTTTTTCAACAACAGGAGAACCATCTAAACACTTGAATGACCTAAAAAGTTTTTCATAATGGTCAAATTTCACGGAAATTTTAGAAAACTCCTTACCGATTTCAGAAAATGCATTTCGAGTTTCCCTAAAAAGCTTGAAAAGATCAATTTCAGCTGATCTACATTTTACACATGACCAACGAACACCCTTGTTATCATTTATGGCATCTACAATCCTACCTGTCAACCCTGCGCACTTCATATGACCAAGCGCATCGCAGAGCCAGCAAGACACGTAGCGTTCGGATTCGCTTTTTATTTGACACTTTTCGTAAATACAGTACATTTTATAAAACGACAAAAAAAAAGTTCTGTTATTAATTAAGAAAGGAAAAGTATATAGTAAAACTTAAGCAAAAAATATGCTTAAACTTACCTCAAAAATACAGTAAAACTTAGGCAAAAAATATAGTAAAATCGCCACAAACTATCAATTGATATTTTTTCGTTTACATAATACACTCTTTAAACGATTTACATAAGTGGTAACTTGAGCTCTAAGAAACTGTGAATAAAAAATGTCCTCGAAATAAAAAGAAAAAAAAATTGAACCTCCCCCCTTCCCAAAATCCTCAATCCGCCACTGGTATGTATATTAACTTCTAGTTAGTCAAAGCACAATTTTTCTGACATTTGTTTATTATCGCTTACAAACATACAGAAGCTTGGCACAACTAACGCATTTTCATATTCCAGTACAAAGACGTGTGTCCACCCCCGCAGTGCTTACGAAGCGTATCCTTTGTTACGCTCATTCTTGGTTAAGGGTGCAAAGGGTGTCCTTCCTTTTTTTTGTTCTTGTTGATTGTGTTTGGAAAATTAAAATGTATTTAAATGCTTATATATTGAGTATTGTTTCGAAATAATGAAAACAGTTTGACCACAAAAAAGCGTAACAAATCGATTTTAGTTTTTGGTTGAAAATCGATTTGTTTCGCACGATTATGAAAAAGAAAGAGCCTTAAAAATTTTCGTATACAAAAGAAAGAATGAAGTAAATGTATGCATAATGGAGGTAGATGAGTTGTGAAATCTGGGCTTTATGCTTGATTTTTTATGTACTCGTATCTATATAGTTGTATTTTGAAGAGCGTACTTTTTGTGGTCAATTTGTATGATGTCAAGGTTTTTACTGCTCATTGGCGCCATTTAATGAATAAATTGAATGAGAATACAAAATTTACTTTTGCTACAATATTGGGGTTAATCTCTTCGTAACTGATAAAATCAAGTAAAGATGAACGACGCAACCTCGGATAACACAATTCTTTAAAACTTTTTGGCCATTAGGTCTGGCTTCATTTGTATCTGTACTTAAACTCTGCAGTCGGTTCTTTGTTGAGCCAACGGGCTCCACTTGGTCCTGCCATCGGAGTGGTGGTCTCCCTCTTACTCTACTTCCACCGGCGGGTGCCGATAAGAATACCTTCTGGGACGTCTTCGTTCATTCACACCACTTGTAATAGGTAGCGAAGCCGCTGGGGTTTAATTCGCTGAACTATGTCGACGTCTGCCTAAAGCTCATACAGCTCATTATTATATCTTCTTCAGTACTCGCGGTCGCGAACTTTTAGGTGTCGATAAATCGCGCGCACAAGTTTTCTCTCGAATAGAGCCAAAGCCGCCTCATCAGATGTAAAATTTGCATTAAAAATATAGCAAATATTAAACAAAGGTTACGAAAAGAATATACATAGTAAAAAATAAGCAAAAAAATATAGTAAAACTTGTGGGAAAAATGTTGTAAAAATAACGCAAAAAGTACAGTAAGAAGTTAACCAAAAAAAAATATAGTAAAAGTCACGCGAATTAATAAAGTAAAATCTACAGAAAAAATATAGTAAAATTTACACAAAAACACATTTAGTAAGATTCACATTAAAAATGAAGCAAAAATTATGGTAAAACTCACGCAAAAAATATAATAAAAAACTACACAAAAAAAAGTAAAAACTTCACAAAAAATATAATAAACAATAAAAAAAATATAGAAAAAATTACGTAAATATTACTCAAAAAAGATACTAAAATTTTTTACAAAAAATTTTGTAAAATGTACATTAAAAATATAGCATAAATTACACAAAATGGTAAAAATTACGCGAAAAATATAGTAAAAACTACGCAAAAAAATATAGTAAAAAATTACACAAAAAACCGTAAAAATTACGCAAAAAGTATAGTAAAAAATTAACCAAAAAATATAGTAAAACTGCCAGCAAACGGCCAACTCATATTTTTGATTTTACGTAATACACATTTGATAACTTTTCAAACGATTTACATAAGTGATACCGGAATTTGACATTTGCCATACTAAAAAATTAAGGTATATATTTTTTTGAAAAACAAGCATAAAAGGCCAGATTTGAGAAACTCTGAATGAAAAATGTCCCCGAAATTAAAAGAAAAACTTTTTTATTATTCAGTCTTTTGCAAGGCATTCCGAAATTGGTTAGAGACATTTCCAGATTTTCTTTATAATTCTTTTTGTGCTTCTCCCGGGAACAACTAGACCGATTGGAGAATTTAGTTCCGTCGTTACCCTAACCCCTGCAGGTTAGGGGTTTAGAATATGCCCGAGGTAGGCATACCGGTCGTAAGAGGCGACTAATATGCACATAGATAATGACGTGCTAACTCGATGGTTGATCTACGGATATGATGCCTCTCATTACCCATATTCTCCTTCCTCATGGATGGAGGGATGACATGACCGAGAAGGTTCCACTGGTCATACCGCAGCGTAACGGGTTCATATCCGGCCAAGGACTGTCAACTTCGACATCACTCCCCAAAACTTTCGGGGAGTGTTTTTGCTGTTAACAACAACAACAACAAAAGAACTAATCTGCTCAATAATTGGAATTTTAGATCCTAGATGAACTCGCGAGCAATAGAGGCTCGCGTTATCCTTCCTCACCATATGTACTTATACCTTTTATAGCTGAACAAAGACTTGTCAACCTGTCATCATACCCATAAGAAGACAAAGAAACACCTGACATATTCGTGGAATTAAATCGTATACTAACTTATATAATTATTGTGGTCTCTTTTGTTTGTACCATATCTAATTTTTCTTGCTAAAAATTTTTATTTTAGTTAATACTATTGTGCGTTAATGCGATTTGTATTGTCTCCAATGCAATCCCATTTGAAGCGCCTATTTAATGTCCAACGAATTTCTTGTTAACTTTATCAGGATTAAAGAAATAGTGAAACATAATAATAATAAAATAGTGCAACTGCTACCTTATAGGTATACAAAAACTAAAATCCAAGAAAACAGAATGTCTGACGGGCCATTTAGAGGCAAACAAATGTTTATTATGTTTTTGTTAAATACAACAAAGCAACAATAAAAATGTAGCCATATGTTGCAATATTCTACTCTAAACATAGCCACAAAAGATCTGACATAAAAAAAAACGAACCTAAAACAAAATGCTTAGTTAAAAAACAAAATACATAAATCTATAATCATCGTTGGTCATGTTGTTAACGCCCACTACACCGCAAAAAAAAACCGCACCACTGCGTAGCACACTGAGCTAAACAACTCTGTCGTCCTTTTGAACGATGTTTGGGATGTACATTAGACCGGGTCGGGCCCCATACAAAAAAAAATACAAAAGTCCGCCCCTAAATTTTAAGGTTATGTTGAAAGGATTTCGGGAAAAAAAAATTTTTTTGATCCTCAAAAAACAGCCCAAATGTTTTTTTATTGTAACTTTTTTATTTTACATCCGTTTTTTAAAAATGATATGTCAACATTTTTATTTCGACAGCCCGCATAATTCTTCTGAATATCCTTTTTTTATCATGAATTTCAGAGCACTTTCTTTAGGTGAGACAAAAAGGATACTTTAAACACCTTAAACGCAGTTAGCTGCCGTAACTATGTGAAAACGACTTCCGAGCCCAAAAGGACATTCAGAAGAATTATGCGGGCTGTTGAAATGAAAATTTTGACATATTATTTTTTAAAGTCGGATGAAAAATGAAAAGTTTACATTAAAAAAAAACCATTTGGTCTGTTTTTGTAAGGATAAACAAAAAAAAAACCCGAAATCTTCGCAACATAACCTTCATATTTAGGGGCGGATTTTTGCAACTTTTTCTTCGACCCGGTCTAAAGTATATATGTATCTACGAACGCAAGACGATCCAGCGTAAATCCAAAAGAACATAACAGGCTTGTTAATATTTTCTAGTTAAGTCATGTGGTCATACGCATACTACTTTAGCACTCATATCTGTCGCATTTTGAGAATCTCTCATACATGTCCTTAAAGTCAGTTGTGTCCTGCGTATGATCAGCATTAGATCGCTCGTCGGGCTGATGGTCAATAAGCGTGAAAACCAACTGAAATTGTATAACCAAAAAAAATAAGAAATTCTGCAGAAAAAAGCGGCCTCAAAACTATACTACAAAGCATGTACATGATGCCATAGATCCCTAAACACACGATCCTTCATCAGGTTGTCCTACATGCATGTACATGTGTGTGTGTGTGTTAGTGTCCTTATTGCTTTCAGCGCAATGACAATGCTCGTGCATTAAGTGAGCTACTTCTATCTCTCATTTCATTGCGGCTTCTTTTCATGTCTTTTTTTTTCTTATTTTTATTTTGTTACTTACATGCATTGTTATAAGGACACTTGGACATATTCAAGTGGCGGCACAACCTGTTGTGCAACATCTTTATTATTTACAGTTTAACTGGTAGTAGCTGCGAAAGGAATGGTTTACCAAAACCTGCAGGCGTGCGTCGTCTTACATAATATCGGCGTGGGTACTTGCATGTGACGATTTGACACTACTTTTACGGCCATAAATCTGAATTTACATGTTTTTTAAGTGGCCCATGGATATTACATACATAGATGTGTAATAACTAATCAAGAACATTATTTAAAGTACTTGGTTGTTCTATTGTCAAAAGTGTCAAATCACTAATTTTCCAGGAAAAATGGGTGAAATTTTATCACAACATGCCGCGTTATAAGAAATTTTCAATTCGTTTTAAGCTAAGCACTTAGAGATTCCTACTCCTTTCACGGCAATTCGTTGCGAAGAGAGAACTCGATATGTGAAGGTATTACTTTAGGCTATAAACCCAATTGGTACACTCAGAAAAAAAACGCATTATAAAATTATTTACGATCGTACTTGATCTTATTGTAATTGAAAGTGCTGACCCCCTTAAATTAAGAACGCACGAATTTACTTTAAAGTTAATATTGTTAAGACAATCGCAAAACAATGTTAATTCAAACATAAACCAACTTAAATTAAGAAATTTACTTGTTCAAATTCCATTATAAAAAGACTCATTGTCACTGTTTGAATTAAGAATTTTCAAACTGAATCTTATCGGTTTATCAAAATTTTTACGTTTGATTTTGTAACTTTTTTTTTCTGAGTGTAGGTCAGTGGCGGATTCAGGATTTCGGGAAGGGGGGTTTAATTTTTCCTGTATTTTTTGCGTCATTTTTACTATTGTGCAATTCACGACATCTACTATTTCGTGCTTTTTTGTCAAAAATTGTATATTGAAAACCGTGGAAACATACAACGATAGACGAATACGACGATCTTGTGAATTTCCCATTAATTTTTTTGTGTAATTTTTACTACATTTTTCGCGTAATTTTTAATCTTTTTTTACGTAATTTTTACCATATCTTTTTATAATTTTTACTATATTTTTCGCATGATTTTTGTAATTTTACTTCATTTTTTGCGTAACTTCTAAATTTTTGTAATTTTTACTATATATACAGGGGGGAAACCCCCCAGGCCCGGCATTTTTTAGGGGCCCGGGAATTTGAATAACTCGGAAAAAATTAACAGCGCCGCATAATTCGATTATTTTTGTACAACACTTGTCCCATATTCGTTCATGCTTGCCCTATAAATCGCAATTTCACCACGCAATATTTGAATATTATTACCATACAATGACTTCTTATTCCAATAGCAACCATACAATCTATCCGAGTTTCCGACCGTAGTTTGTGTCTACGCTTTTTTTTACTTTGTTTCCAGTAAATATATAAACTAAACAGATAAAATAAGATAAACAAGATAAAAAGTGCACAAACTAGCTTCGTCGTTATTTCGAATCAAATCGCACACTGTTGCCAAATTCTGTAATTAAGTACCAAAGTATGTGTTTTTTTTGTCGTTTATTTAATAATCTTTTCACACAGCTCAGCTACTGCGGAACGGAAATTTTTCGAACTAAGCTTATTTAAAACGTAGCCAGCGGATTAGATGTTTCAACATCCTTCCCTTTAACCAGAAAGAACAGACTCCGAATATCTTCAGATGAACATCAACGAGATGCCATAACTGATTTCAAAAGTAACACATTTTTAGTCATAGTGGATTCAGTGATTTCAGGAATTTCTCGTCGATTTGAAGGCATGAAAAAGCTGAATACAACATTTGCTTTTTTATGGCAATTCCCAACGATGGAAGAAGACGAACTTCGAAATTATGCTACGATTTTTGTGAAAGTACATGAATTTGACGTTAAAAAGGGTTTAGAAGATGAAATAATCAATTTGAAACACATATACGAAACTAATTTTGAAATAGCCCTTACACCATTCAATTTGTTGAATGCAATTTTTTCTCAGGATTTACAAACGCTTTTTCCAAATATTTGTATCGCGCTGCGTTTATTTTGCACAATACCTGTCACAGTTGCTGGTGCTGAGCGCTCATTTAGTGTTCTTGCGAGGATAAAGAACTTTCAAGGCAACTATAGCAACTATAGCCGACAGGTTCCTGCAGCGCGTGGGTAAATTTTTCTCAAAAAAACAGATTTTCATACAATCCCGAAAATTGCTTCACAATACCGTCGGTATTTACAGCAATAGACTACAAGTCAAAAGCAACAAAGATTTTAAATGAAAAATAAAATGATATCGCCCTCACCGAGAATCGAACTTACAATTTTCGGAATGATAAACCCAGCTGTTAACCATCAGGCCATCGCTCACTTTTGATTGCCAGCTTCTAATTACCGATATGTGTAGAGCTGTTAATGTTTCAAAGGAAAATCTTATAAATATATTTAAGAAGATTTCTTTTTAACATTTCTAATTAGGAAAAAAAGAGAGAGAGAATCGAACTTACAATTTTTCGATTGCTAAACCCAGCTGCTAACCATCCGGCCATCGTATACTAATAATTGCCAGCGTCTAACTACACCTTTGTACTAAATGTATAGTTTTTTAATAAGAATTTCTTCTTAGAACCAAAAAGATTTCCGTACAGTTTTTTCTTCGTTTGCACCGTTGCGACTACCCCTTTGCCCAAAAGCTGATCATGAAGACAATCTTATTAATTTTATTAGGCATTTTTGGCTCTGTGTAGACTACAATGCTTTAATTCGGAATTTCGCCGCCAAAAAATCAAGAAAAGTTAATTTATAAGTTTAGCCACATATGTATATAACCTTCTTGTATACATGTATTACTTTTAAATAAAAAATGAGTTCACTAAAAAAAAAATACTTCATATAGGGGGCCCGGAAATTTCGATCCCCCCGGGCCCGGAAATCCTGTCGACGGCCCTGTGTGTTGCTTTTGAGTTTTCCTACAAGTTGGCGGGACCTACAGTTTTTTGCCGACTCCGAACGGCACTTGCAAAGCAAATGAATTTTTTGCTGAGAAGCTTCTCATGGCAGAAATACACCCGGAGAGTTTGCCAAACTACTGCCGAGGGGCGACCCCGTTTAGAAAAATTGTTTTTCTAAATAATTTTTGATGTTACTTTTGCCGGGCATCGAACCGCCACGACTTGGTGTAGAAGGCCGAACACTTAACCGCTACACCACGGCGGCCGCCTAAATATTTTGTGTAATTTTTACTAAATTTTTGTGTCAATTTTACTATTTTTTGGGTAGTTTTTAGTATATTTTTACTGTGTTTTTATATGTATATGAAAAACCCTCCCCGTGGATGATCTCGAAGGGCGGGTTTGAACCTGAAAACCCCACCCGTGGATCCGTCCCTGGGATAGGTAGACAAAAGAGTGATAAGGCAAGCAAATACGTGCGACCTCTTTTCTTTTAATACGAAACATTTACAAAATTCTTTGCATACAAGACATATCGCGATTAACTTTATTTGGGCCAATTCAACCAAAGGTCTTAAATGAATTTCACCGAATTTTGTAGTATAGTTTTTCAAGAAGTAGCTCACCTCCTGAAGCAGCTCAACAAAATATTTCTTTCTCTAGCCAAAATGTGAACATGCGGCTTTCTTGGGGTTCAGGAATTAACTTTTGTCAATATTTGTTTACGGCCGCCAGAGGGCGCTTCCATTTTTATTACTCTCCTCCGAAAATCATTCAACCAGAAAGCGTGAATTCGAAGCACTTGACGATTTGACAAGGAATGCCCTATAGCAGTTAGTATAATGATTTCCATAGGAACTGTGTATGTACCTACTAGTTATCTCTAGAAAATTTTATCATTAATTGTACCTAAAACTTTTTTTTTTAGCTATTATAAAGTCACCTATGATCAAACTCTATGAACTTTAGTTGAAGACCAAAAAAATCTTTGATCAAAGTTTAAAAAAACGATAGTAAGTTCTCACGATCAATCAACATTTTCTGAAGAAACACACTATACACATTAATATCTATGTAAGTATGTGAACATAGGAGTATATTAAACCGCAACTTAATCACTACATTTTACTAGCTCTGAAAGGCATTGGCGTAGGTAATAAAAAATTAAACTTTCAAAAATGAAGATAATCAAAATAGCTTGCATAAATAACATTACATTTTAGTAAAAATATTTATGTACCAAATATCATTAAATACACGTACAATACTTGTCTGTAACGATCAAAACAAAAAAAAAAAATGATTTCCATCAAGTTATGCTATAAAACATAAAGAAAAATTAACAAATCATAACATCATCATTTATCATCATTAAATGAAGCCAACAAATGTTCTGCGTAGCAATGGGCCAATAAACAGATCCATTACACAGGTACAAATAAATGTACATACCTAGGATGAGTGTACCTATGTATGTATGTGTATAAATGTAATATGAGCTCGACTTTAAAGAAAAGCGCCACACGCACGCATGCGCAGCGTCGATTGAAGTACATTTTTTTTTTTTGTTTTGGAGAAAAAGCATTAACAACAGTTATAGCAACACCATAAACTCCTCACTGACTGTGGCACCAGCGCCAGCACATCAAATTGGTGCAAATGCAACCTAAATATGGGTTTGTAAATGAATTGAAAATAAAGTTCCAAAAAAATTATTTCAACCGAAAAGGCAACAAATCTGTCTGTCGTCTGGCCAGCCAACACGCTTTGGTTATAAATCAATCAAGAAATTTTGTTATATAGCCAAGGGCTTATATTTGCAGGAAAGTAAAAAAAAAGCTGGCCGTAATTGATAACTCTAAAGCTTAAAATATGTGTACATTTGTATGAAGCTTAACTTGCAAAGGGGTATATCTACTAGCCCCACATTATGCCATCACACGAAGTGATGTTTTACTCTAAGAGACCCACATACCACATATGAACCGCCGACTAGCCAACTGTCAACACCACACATCAAATTTTGTCCCTCCCTCTGATATTCATTTGAAATTCCATCAATTGTTGGCAGTCGTCTGTCTTCTATGTCGCTTTTATTGGTACTATGTATGTATTTCTTTGCATTTTTTCTTAATAGAATATTTATGAAAACAAGCTACCATACATCATAAACAGCTCCATAAGATAAACAAATTTCCTATAGGGGCTATTCTATATCAAATAGTTGATCAAAATTTAAAAAAAATATTATATGTTTGAAAAGGCACACAACACAAAATTTAAGGATAGCTTTAGATGTCTCAGACCTTAATTTTTTCCTATTTTATTTTATATCGATTTATTTTATTTTAATTAATTTGTTTCTTTTAATTTTTTCCTTTATTGATATTTTTTTTTAATTTCTTTGCTTTTTTTATTTTATTTTATTTTTTTATTTATTTTCTTTTTTTATTGTTTTTTGATTTATTTTATTTCATTTTTTATTTTATTTTATTTTATTTTTTTATTATCTTTTATTTTATTTAATTTTTCTATTTTATTCTTTTTTTTTTGTATTTCATTTAATTTTTTATTTTATTTTATTTTTTTTATTATATTTTATTTTATTTTTTCATTTTATTTTTATTTTTTTCATTTCATTTCATTCATTTTCATTTTTTAATTTTTTTATATTTTTTTTTGTTTTATTTTATTTCTTTTTTATTTTATTTTATTTTCTTTTTTATTTAATTTTTTGTTTTATTTTATTTTTTATTTTTTTCTTTTCTTTAATTAAATTTTTTTTTCTTCATTCAAATTTTTTTTTATTTAGTTTGATTTTAATGGTTTTATTTTTTATTTTATTTTATTTTATTTTATTTTATTTTATTTTATTTTATTTTATTTTATTTTATTTTATTTTATTTTATTTTATTTTATTTTATTTTATTTTATTTTATTTTATTTTATTTTATTTTATTTTATTTTATTTTATTTTATTTTATTTTATTTTATTTTATTTTATTTTATTTTATTTTATTTTATTTTTTTATTTTATTTTATTTTATTTTATTTTGTTTTATTTTATTTTATTTTATTTTATTTTGTTTTATTTTATTTTATTTTATTTTATTTTATTTTATTTTATTTTATTTTATTTTATTTTATTTTATTTTATTTTATTTTATTTTATTTTATTTTATTTTATTTTATTTTATTTTATTTTATTTTATTTTATTTTATTTTATTTTATTTTACTTTATTTTATTTTATTTTATTTTATTTTATTTTATTTTATTTTATTTTATTTTATTTTATTTTATTTTATTTTATTTTATTTTATTTTATTTTATTTTATTTTATTTTATTTTATTTTATTTTATTTTATTTTATTTTATTTTATTTTATTTTCTTTTCTTTTATTTTATTTTATTTTATTTTATTTTATTTTATTTTATTTTATTTTATTTTATTTTATTTTATTTTATTTTATCAAATCGAAAAGAGTCGATTTCAACCATTTGACAATTTTTCATGACATGACCCATACCTAATACCATATTTCAGCCACAAGCTAAGCTTAACGCTTTTACCTTAAAATATTTAATTGTGGGCTTTGTGCGGTGGTGTACGCCTTCTCTGTCTAAAAAGTGTTATAAAAAAATACTTTGTGGGTATATGTGTTGAACTCCAGCTAACCCTAGCTTAGCTCACAGCTCGTCTCGTCGCAACCAAAATGCAACATAACTAACTAAGCGCGCTGGATTGGCGTGATTTGGAGCGCGAGTTGTTGATCAGTGGGATTGCGTGTATCGGTATATGAGTGTGAAAGAGGTGCGAGATCGATTGCATCGCTCATTCAACTTGAAAATTGATTGATGCAGTTTAATATAGCCGCCCGGTACATAAATCAATATCGTTGCGGCTGAGTGAAGAGATATAAAAAGCTATGCTTAATCTGCAAAGCGTTATTCTTGACATATGAATATGTATTAATAGTTTGTTGTATACCTATACCTATTAGGGTGTGTCCAAAAACAATATATGTTTAAAAAATTAAGTTAACTAAAATAAAATAAAGCAAGAAAAATGAAATAAAATAAATAAAAATAATATAAAACAAAAAATATTGTATAGAAAAAAAATTAAATAAAATGAAATAAAATAAAATAAGGTACAATAAAAAATGAAATTAAATAAGATAATTTAAGGTAAAATAAAATAAAATAGATGGAATGTGGAAAAATTATTTAAATGAAATAAAAAAAAAAAAATTGGCCCAATCTAATGTACATGCATAAGCTCGAGAGACGCTCCTGCTTGCATTTATGTCATGTGAAATATGTACAATCAAAATATCATTATCTACACTTTGCAAGCGTTCACTTCAGCTTTTACATCTAGGATTAATTAAAATTTCTTTTGTTTGATTTAAACTTAATGAACTGTGCGCGCTTTGTTGTTTTACTCTTTTATTTGGACAACATGGACAACGGGATTGCCGTAGGCTTTATCGAAGCGTGTCGAATATGCACAAATAAGCAGTTGAGTCTCAAATTGACAGGTGTGGCGCCTTTAAATTACACATCTTTTAGCTATTTGAATTAAAAATTAGTATGTTTTGCTTAAATTTTGTTTAAGAAAATTAATTACCTAAAATATTCAAGTTTTTCGTTTACTAATATTTTAATTAAATATCGAAATTAACGTCGAGCATACATAATGTGGAGGCGCCTTGGCTAAGAAAATACTGAATGTAGATAAAATAAAATATTTGTATACAGTGAAGCCTAGTTAAGAGGACAAATCAGCTGATGTAGTGTGTAGAGTAGGTCGCTTCCCCGTTGGTGCACCCTGGGTAACTCTAAATGACCTACATATGCCTACGAAGCTAGTTTCTACGTATTGCCGGTTCTACGAGAACGGTGCCAGTACTTATGTTGTACCCATCGTACTGAAGCGACTCGAGTCGATTTTTTATATGGACCCGGCCAAGAGCAATACATCGCGGGGTGACCCTATCTGACATTTGGGCAGGGCTACACCTCGATACAACAACAACAACAACAACATCAGTCGATAACCCCGAAATCAGTCGAGTTATCGAAATTTGACGTCTTTGGACGTCTACTAATGCAACAATGAAGGTTTCCATTCAACAGTTTTTGAAAGATACGTTCAAAAAATATAAAATAGTTTTATGGAATGATTGACCTGGATATTTTAAAAGTGCGCAAAGTTCCAATTTCAAATAAATTTTCTAATAGCTCGATCCGTGCGCCACCTGGTGATTTTTTTTTTAGCCAGTACTGCATTGTCATGGGTTTCTGCTTCGGATATTCTTAGTTATGTGACAAGTGTCCAGTGCCGGATTAAACCTAAGGCAGAATAGGCAACTACCTATAGGTCTCGCATAGACCCGGGGCCTCGTCCACCCACAAAAATTATATATTCTAATGAACGAAAACTTTATTTGAAAACTGGTATGAAATTTCCCAACAAAAATGTTAAAGCAATTCACGATTAATATCGCATGATAGCCTGGTCAAAATAAACATTTTAAAAAACATAATTTTCCACAGAACTTCAAAAGACCCCATCGATCCCATGTGTGCTAAAAAATTATTAGGGGTCAAAATCAAAGTTTGAGGTTCTAAAGATTTTTCTCAAAAACGGTTAGTTTTTTTCAAAATTTTTTTTTTCTCTAAGAGCAACCAATTCTGGGATATCGCGATTGTAAAGTTCAGTATTTTTCCGGAAAATTTTAGTATGCCTAGAAAAATTTTCACTTACCCTTTATTTGTCACGAAGTTTCTCATCGACAATGAAAATAGTTATTTTTGTAAAACCCTTAGTTTTCCAGCAATATCCACCTTTTCTCCATGAACAATATAAAAAAATACTCGTCTGGTAAATTTAGTTTAGAAAACTGCAAAAGTACACATCGATCTTATTTGGCATAAAAAGTTATTCGGGGATAAAAAAACGAGAAAAATCCAAGTAGGAGGGGTTTTTTTTTTTAATTTTTCTCGACTTTTGCCCCAAATAACATTTTTATTTTTAAGCTCTCTACAAAAATTTCGATCTGTGGGAATTTTTGTTATACAAGATAACTAGATTTTCCCAAAATAGTATACGGTAAAATAAAATTTTTCTACGCATACTTAAGTTTTCGAGTAAGATCCTGAGAAGTGCGTACGTGGCATATACTCGTACATATGTTTTTCATATAATTTCGACTACTTCGATAAGTGGATGTCAGTCTACGAAATTAAGCATGATAGTCGGCGTAGATTATGATTGACCGTCGAAAAATCTGTAGGTGTATTCACTACACTAAATGCCAAAATGTTACTTCAAAAAAATGCATTGCCCCGACAGGATTTTTGCCTACGGTCCCCGAAGGTGTTAATCCGGCCTTGCAAGTGTCGAGTATCTAGCTTTGTCAAATTTGATTGCAATATTATTTCTGTTTTTCAGTTAACTCGAACAGTGCGTCATCTAGCGGAATATCGAGTCTTCGATCGTTGATTCATGTATCACTGTACAATGCTCAGGCTTATAGAGAATTTACTGTAGGTATGCTGAGCACTGTGCTAGTTAATAGGGATTGCTGTATTAGATACTAGTACTTACTTCATAAAGCCACTGAATACTTTTGCTTTAACGGACTTAACAACTAAAACTCTCGAAAACATTTTTTTTGGAATGCAGGTAATTTTTTTTATTAATATTAGATATTTTAAGTTGCCATCTAAAAAACATGTTAAAAGAACATAACAAGGTTAATACATTACTTCATTATTTCATTCACTAATTCTCTAATATAGGTACATACATATTTATATTTACAAAAAAACACAAATCAATTCGAAATTAGAAAACAATTGTTCTGCAATAAAATTAAAAAAAAAAAAATAGAATACAATAGGGGGATTCGCTAAGTCTTGCCAGGTGCACGGATTGCACGAAATGTATTAATCCAATGCCAAAATATGCAAGACTCCCTCAGAGCACCCCTCACTGAGTTTGCTGTAACATCGTTAACAAACGTCACATGATTTTAATTGAAACTGAACAAATTTTTTATTTTTTTCTGAAAAAAGTTGGCGCTGACAGTTACTTTTACTTTTTGTGAGAAAAATGAGAGGATTGAGCGAAATACAGTGTTGCTTTTTTATTTCCTACAATTCTAGCACTAAAGTATACATAGGTTTGAACATTGTATAAATTGTACGGATTGTACATATATAATTTTTTGCGTGTATTTTATTGTTGTGACTTTACAATCCATGCAATCCGAGCAATCCGTGCACCGTTTGCAAGACATAGTGAATCCCCCTAATATAATTACATAATCATCACTGCTTTAAAATATATAATTACATTTAGTTAAAAAATAATTTAAATTTATTTACCTTCGCACAAAAAATAATAAACTTAGGCAACAAATACACAAACTAACAAAATTTCCTTTTTTCTTTTTCAATTTATCATCATATCGACGTGTCATATATAATATATAAAATAACACTTTTTAAATTTTTTACGAAATCTAACACTTTTGAAATTCTGTAAGAAAACTAACATTTTTATTTTAGGTAATACATTTTCTTCAGAGAAAAAATGAAAGTGTCACTTTTCGCCAGACACAAAATTTCTAGTGTTAGTTTTCGCACGGCACGTCCATATATGTATAGACACAACGCAATTATTAAACTAACCATGAGTGGTGGAACTCAAATGGGTCGCTCAAGCAGTAGCATGCGAATGTTGATATGCGGCTGCGGTAGCCCAAGGATTAGGCGCGTGATGGGAGAAAGCGCCAGAGCTGGCATAACTCGAGCCAGCACTAAAATCAGGATAGCCAGTATATTCGGATTTCATTTGCAATAGGCCAGAATATGCTGACGAGCTATTCGACGAAGTAGTGGTGTGCTGCAAGTGGTGCTGGTGCACTGGCGAGTTGGAGCTGGTGGAGCCAGCCGGTGAGCCAATGTGTAGACCATATTCGGCGGCCAACTGCGATTCACTTTGCAAAGCAAGGGCGGCGTAGTGGGGGCTACTCACTTGTTGTTGTTGCTGTTGGCGTTGCGCATGTTGTTGTTGTTGTTGCTGTTGGAGGTTGGGTGTTGTGGCTGATGATGAGGTAGTATCATTATTGGTGTTGTTATTATTGTTGGTGGCGTTGCTGCCACGCATTGACTGTTGTTGTTGTTGTTGTTGTTGCTGTTGCAATATGGCACTGCGACTTAGTTGTTGTTGCTGTTGTTGATGGCTAGCATGGCTATTCCACATATCGAAGGGCGCGCTGCTGGCCAACGGCGAAACCGAGGCCACCGAGGAAGAGTTTGCGACTAATTGTTGTTGTTGTTGTGCGCTGGAATGTTGTTGCAAGCCGCTAGAGTACACCGCAGCATTGGCTAGAGGATGCGCATGATGGAATAGCGATGAACTCTGGTGATACAAATTCGAATAGGCATTATAGCCGCCAGTCGACACATCAGGTTGCTCTGTTTTCAACTGCAATTGGGGCGCAGTGGAGGTGGGCGCCGCGAGACGTGGCGCGGCTGTGGCGAACAGAGCATTCGGTTTGGCTACAGTTACCGTATTGTTGCTGTTGCTATTGGAGGTAGAGCCAGTGGTGGTCGGCGGCGATCCAATCGACTGACTTGTCAACGCTGCTGTCTTCGAAGTACCAGCGCTCAACGCTACTGGGGCGGCCTTTTCCTGTTGCGCTTCTTGCGCCTTCTCCTGCTTCACTGCAGCCGACGACTGCTGCTTAGCATCTGCCGCCAGCACTTTCTTGCTCTTCTTATCCTTGAAATGCGTCTTCTTGTGCTTACTCAAATGATCGCTGCGTGAAAACTTTTTCGAACAAATCGGACACGCATATGGACGATAATTGGTGTGGGTGCGTCCGTGACGCTGCAACTCGTCGGAACGTGAAAAGCGTTTGCCGCACGTCAAACACAAGAATGGACGCTCGCCGGTGTGCCAACGTAAATGCGTCTTCAAGTGTGATGCCTTGCCATAAAGACGCTCACAGCCGGGTATATGACAGATATGTTGTTTGCGTCCACGCTCGTCGGGTCCAACAATTGGCGGCAGACCGGACATCTCGTTAGTGCAATTCGGGCAGGTACAACGCACCGAGCGACGCTGCAGTTGCGTCTGGAAGGCGATGTCATCGAAATTGAAACTTGGATACGCTTGACCCGACCACGGTTGATAGAGACGATCTTGATGTGAAAACCAGGCGCCGGCCGCAGAGGCTGGCATGGCCATATTGCCGTAATAGTCGGAGGCATATTGAGCATATGGAAATTGTGTGCTGCAAAGAGAGAAATTGAAAATGAAAAAAAATTAAAATGGCGGAAATGAATAAAGTGAGAATTGTGTAGATATGTATCTACTATGTGTGGGTGGAAGGAACATGTATACCCAACAAGCAAATTTTTAAACAGCTTATCAAAGTAAAGATAAAGCTTATACAACTTTGATTTTATTTTTACTGCAGGTTTAAACCACAGACAAAGTTGGACTTTATCTCATACAAATTGAGGGCTTAAACAAAGTTTAAATCCGCATTGCAGTTTAAACTTGTACTGAAAAACTAGGCCTGAGTGGTATATTTTCAAAATATTTTTCAACAACACCCTATTCTGGAATTGTTTTTAATAACGCTTAATTTCGGGATTTGACTCAAAAACGCGCCGTCTGAGAATTCGACAAAAACCCGCCCTATCTCAGCAGAAAATGTATTGAGTTTTCTTGCAAGTAGGCCGTTTTTCAAACTCATTCTAAGATAGGACGTTCTTGAAACCAAATTGAGATGAGGCGTGTTCCAAAGTAAATCTGAGCTAAGGTTGTTTTTGAAAAATATTTTGAAATACGGTAATCTTCCACTCAGCCGTCAATAAAGAAATTTAAATGTCCCACAAAAAAGTTCCAAATGAAAATTTTCATCAGACGAGCCATTCTCGGTAATGAGGTTTTAAATTGGCATTGCTTCGGATTTCACATTTTACTTGTCAAAAAAGCAATACATAAAAAAGTTAAACACCGATTCGAATATGTCATCAGAGCTTATTCTCACGTTTTACTTGTCAAAAAATCAATACAGAACAGTACAGTTAAACGCCGATTCGAATCCATCCTCAGAACTTAATTGTAAGTCGATGTTCGAACTTAACCTAAGAAAAAAACGTTCCCAAGTAATGTTAATTTAACAGGAATTCATGTTAATTTAACAATTATTCATGTTAATTTAACAGGAATTCATATTAATTTGACAGGAATTGGTGTTGATTTAACACGAAGTCAAGTTTTTCAACATGAGCTTCATGTTAAAATAACATGATCGTTAATGTTGAAAAATAATAACCTGAAGAAGTATTAGAAAAGTGTTTTTTACATGAAAATTTTTCTGAAAAAAGTGTCGGTTACAACGTTATTTGAGGCGCACATTCATTGGACGCACTCAGAAAAAATTTTCTTTATTTTGGCTTTAAAGACATGGCTTCCCTAAACTAAGTAAAATATTCCTTAATTTAAAAGACTCTTTTTCCTCAATTGAGGAAAAAAGTTTTTAGATTAAGGAAGATATGGAGCCAAATAAGGGAAATTTTTCCTTGAAATAAGGAAACTCTTTTTTGAGTGCGGTTAACTTGAAGTGATCTTTAAAGTAAAAGGCAGATGAAAAAAGGTTTGCATTATAAATGCTTGTTGGGTTTCGCCGCCCACACCCCACACAATCTAATCAAACTTGCATCCTGCAATTTACAAATTTACAACTTACCGTGCCGGCAATGCTGCTGCCGCCGAATAGGTGTTCCATGAATATGCAGCACTTGCTGCTGCTGCTGCTCCTAAATCGCTTGTAGATGCAGCGGCTGCCGCTGCTGCAGCAGCTGCGCTTGCTTGTGCCGCAACTGTATGTGCAGCGGCGGTGGAGGCGATGCCGGCTGAGTTAGTTGGTGAGCCGGAAAGTGGTGACACCGACGATGAGTTGGCCGATGCAGGCGGACTTGAGGAAATCGATGCAAATGATTGGGCGGGTGATGGAAATATGCTTGTAGGTGACACAGATGCCGACGAGGGGCCCGAATGTTGACTCGAAATAGGCGAAACTGAGCCGGTGGAGGATGATTGTGGCGGATATTGCATTTCCATTTTCATAGCAAATGCAGCCGTCGATGATGTTGATGGTGCTAATGATAATGAGGATGTTGTTGCTCCTCTGGCTGTCAACTGGAATTTCTGGCTGTATAGTGAATGTGCGCTACTAGCATAGTTGTTAGGGAGTTGTGTATTGTTGTTGTTGTTGCTGTTATTACTCATTTGTCCTGCTGTTTGCATTGAATTAAGTGTCAATGCGCCAAAATGTGTGGCCGCTGGTGGCGTTAGTGAGGCGGCGGTTCCTGCTGGTTGTTGTGTTTGCTGTTGCTGCAGGTGATGATGATGATGATGCTGTTGATAATGGCTGCTACCAATGGATGCCGCTAACGAAGCCGTCGCATATGGATTGAGATAATTGCAAGCGGCGTCAATCATTTTTGTGTTGATTTGATTTGATTTGATTTGGGGTTTGAAAAGAAGTTGTAGAGAAATTTTAAGGCGCTACGGGAAGCAGCAGGTTTTCGTTTAACTTTTTGGCGCTAGCAAGTTTTTGTAGTGAATATTTTCATATTTTTGGTAATAGTTTTTGAAAAATTCGAAACATTTTTATTTTTTATTTTGTAAAATGCAAGTTTTTAATGGATTAAAAATTCAAATTTGTTTTTAAGAATTTTTCGCGCTTCTAAAATTGTTAAGCATGCTGTTTTTAGAAGTAAACTTGATTTTTCCTCTTTTTCCGTTTTTTCCGCTTTTATTTAGTTTTTCTTCTCCTTTTTTCTCTCTAATTTGTTTTTATTTTCTTTTTGCCTCTATTTTCCTCTTTTACGTAATTTTTCTTTATTTTTTTATAATCTCAATTATTTTCTGTAAGTCTTTTTTTGTTTTTTTTTTTCCTTTAACTGTCACTTTTCTTAATTTTTTTCTCTTTTTTGGGTTATTTTCTCACAACTGTTCTTTTTATTTTGCTTTACAATGTTTCCTTTATTATTATTTTTTTAACCTCTTATAGTTAAATATTAATTATATTAGAGATTAGTTTTTATTTTGATTACTTTCCTTTAATACGTTTTTTTTTATTCTTTTCCTACTTTTATTTATTTTGTGTTTTTTTTTTCAATTGTCGTATTGTTATTTTTTTTTCTATTTTTTACTCTCACTTCTTACTTTTGTATGGCACACTTCACACTCGTTATCAACGCACTTTGATTATAGCTTTCCGTTGGCTCGTCGTCAGCGTCGTGAGTGCCGTCGTGGGTGCACTCTATAATTACACCTATTATATATTGTTGTTGTTGTTCTTAAGGCTGCACTTGTGGGCAAATACAATTTGCTCCTGCTGCTTTGAGTCAATTTTCTCACTTTGAGCTTAGTTTTTTATGTGCAATTTTTTCTCTTCAGATAATTCTTCTTGTTTTTTTTTTGTTCAGCAAAAAAATTCACTTTTCGTATTTGTTTGTTCACTCCAACAAATTAAATTGTTTGCCCCACTCACACACTAAATAAAATTATAATTTTAGGTTAATTATAAGTTTAGTTTGCTCTCAAATTGTTATTGTAGGTATGTTGCTACTGCCGCTGGACACACAAAATTACTAAGCAGACAAAATGAAATGCTGCAGAAATTTTCGGCAAAACTCTTTTTTTTTATATTTGATGAACTTTTTCTGATGCTTTTGAGTCCTCACTTTTTTTTGCAATTTTTTAGATTTTTCTGTATACTATTAACACACTACAATCCAAATGTTCGTTTATGGTACAAGATGATGACGTTGGACCATGGGCTCGCACCTTGTATAAACAAAATAATGATGACGAGATCACGATGACGATGTATTCCCGTAAATTACGCCACAAAACGCGTTCACTGAAAATAATTGCTAGGCAATTTAGATACGACGACGACTATGTGTGCTGCGCCTTACGTTTCTTGCACTGCTGCTATATGATGTGTAGAGAGATACAACCACCGGTAATTATCGTTGCCGACTGAATTCCAAAACGCAGCGAGAGCATACAAACAGTGCCAAGCCAACGAACCGAACGTCGTACATACGAAAAATTTTCAAAGACGAGTCAAGGCAATATATTACAAACAAACACACAAAAAAAAGAGAAGTCAGCCAACCCAAAGCAACAACTCAAAATCGGAGTATATGCGGTGTGTGTGCAGGGGAAATGTGTTTTGTACTCAAACAAATGTGTAGGTATGCTTGAATGTTGATGATTTTTTTTTTTTGACTGTGTATCACTGCATTGAATTGGTGGTGGTTGTTCCCAGCCTTCTTCCTACAAAAATATATGTATGTGTGTGCCTGCAGTAAATTTTTGGTGGTTGCTTGTTCTTGCTGTTAGCTCTGAGCGTACTCTGCAACGGGCGCTGAGTCAATAGTTCAAGGTGTGGTACAGCGTGTGGTGTTGTTCGTTAGACGACAGTGCGGTGGAGAGTGTGAAAAGTTTAAATGCGTTGCGCGCATTTTATCAAATATATGCTCTATGTATGCATGCTCAAAGAAACACCGTGCGAGCGAGATAGCAATAGTTGCTGTGGCATGTAGCATAGCGAAAGTAATAGCATAATGGCAGGATTTCTACGCACACACACACACACATACACACATGCATACAAACCTGCCAACATAATCAAATACTCTTTAACTTGGGCGTTAGGTAGCAAATGCCTCAAGTAGCATTACCCAAATTCGTAAAGTAATAATTTATTGCTTGTGGCTATGAAATTTGTTTCAACGCGTGTGCGAGTATGTCTCTTTCTTTCTTGCCTGCAAGGCATAATGCGCTAATCTTTATCAGCGCGTACGCGCTCGTTCATAATTTTGTTGCCAATCAAGGTGTTAACGGTAGTTGGCCCTACTCTACCTGTGCGTTTTGTTATTGTAACATTTTTCTGTGGCAGGCAGTGTGTCAAATCAATTTTGGTATAATTATAAAAATTGTACCAAACAGGCAAAAGCAGTAGTATGTACATTAGGGTGATTCAAATAAAAAAAATTTGGTTATTTTTTCGGTCTTACCTTCTGAAACTATAGGTATTGATGAGAAAATAAGCCTTGCAAAAAATTAGCGCTCTAACTTAACCCTTAGGGGTGGCTATTTTTTTCGCCTTTTCCCATAGATTTTGTATGGGGAAAATGGCATTTTTTTTCAAAGTGAATTTTTGTTTCAATTTTTGAAACTTTTTTCAAAATATTTTCGCATACTCTTAAATTTGAAGCTTTGAAGCTTACAAAATGGTATGCCATGTGCGATTATATTAACTATTAAAATAATTACAGCCATTTAAAATTTACAAGATTGTATACGTGTTACTGTGTATGTGTGTGCAATAGTACAAAACTCAGTCATTTTCAAATGGCTGTAATTATCTTAATAGTTAAGATAATCGCACATGGCATACCATTTTGGAAGCTTCAAAGCTTCATCTTTAAGAGTATGTAAAAATATTTTCAAAAAAGTTTCAAAAATTAAAAGAAAATTCACTTTGAAAAAAAAATGCCATTTTTCCCCATACAAAATGTATGCGAAAGGGCGAAAAAAATAGCCACCCCTAAGGGTTAAGTTAGAGCGCTAATTTTTTGCAAGGCTTATTTTCTCATCAATACCTAACTTTTTAGTGGGTAAGACCAAGTCGATCTTTTTTTTTGAATCACCCTAATGTACATATTACATTTTTTTAATTTAGGATGATAGTTTTTAATACATCCTGTAACTGGACTACTTTCTCAGCATTTCTCAAGGTTGCCATAAAATTTTTTCTTTTAATTACGGGGACATTTTTCATTCACAGTTTCTCAAATCTGCCCTTTTATGCTTTTTTTTTAATAATATTTCTATACCTGCATGGGCAATGTCAAATTCAAGGTATCACTTAAGTAAATCGTTTAAAAAGTTACCAAATGTGTTTTAGTGTTGGCCATTTTATAATATTTTTAGTGTAATTTTTACTATATTTTTTGCTGTGAATTACTGTGAGAAATATGAATTTTCGGATCCCGAAATAGGGGGGGCGGGAAGGGGGATTAAACCTGAAAATATCCCCCGTGGATCCGCCCCTGCTACTATTTGATACTCATATTAGCATACCTACCTTGTTTTAGATTTACTTACATAGGTGGCCGAAAAATATCCAAAGTAACATCACCTAAATGGGAAATATTGAAATATATTCGAGAAAATTCCTTTCAAATAAAATGACGAGTAGTAGGACGAAATGGAGCACTCCGAGGTTTAAGTCATCCAATCCTTGGGCATCGCTATATACAACCTTTTATATAAAGAACGGCTCCCTTAGAATACTTTGTCATTCGTTTTTTTGGGGGGTTGCAGTACCTATACAGCTATTTTTAAAACCTTCAGGGACTGATTCTGCAATTAACCAATCTGCAGTAAATGTTGTGTATATAGATTCCAAGCTACCGTCACTGTACTTTTATCTTATCCTATTTCTAACCTTTATCGGGTTGCATATTGACCTAAAACCACTGCTTGCTAATACCCCAATCAACATGTCAAATTAGATCGTCATATCGTAAAAAACTGTTTTTTCTATGGTCAAACCTGGTCAAATGGGTATAAAACTACAACTTGTTAAAACACTTTGTACCACTGTACCAAAACCTTTCCAAACTCTTAAATTTGTTTAGCCTATGACGATGTCAAGATCATACAAACTCTACTTATCGAATTTCATTTTATACGGTCCAGCCGTTTTCAAGCTTTGAGGTTCAGAAAACAAACGGCTTACGAAATATATGTTAGTAGGTATACATTAAGATGACACACCCGTTCCGCCTTTTTGGCGATATTAAGATCCCTACCATAAAAGCAGATGATCTGGGGTGAATCCGGGATGCGTATATGGGTTGAATTGTTTCCTTTGAACAGACTTATTGTAGCTTTTAATGCCTGCCTTTTAGGCTCTGCGTCTAAGGGAAACGTCCGGCTGGGGCGCAAGCACTACTGGACACGCCTGTATTTTGGGATTCTATAGCTTTCTTCCGCTGAGCACAGATCGTTGTGCGAACACAACAGTCGGAGATAGCGGTTTTAAAAACAACATTCCCAGCAGGGAAGAATGGGAGAGCACGGATCGGAGTCCCGCCACTCATGGCGGCACTTCCATTTATACTGATGGCTCGAAGCTAGACGGCAGAGTTGGAGGAGGGGTTTATTCAAAGGATCTGAACCTTGAGCTCTCCTTCAGACAACCTGATCACTGCAGTGTCTTCCAGGCTGAAGTTTCAGCAATCATGGACGCCGCGGCTTGGATAGGCCAACACACTATCGGACAGGACATTTTTATATTCAGCGACAGCCAGGCGGCCATCAAATCCCTTGGCTCTTATTCGTTCAACTCTGAACTGACGCTCAGCTGTCGTCGATCTCTACAAGAGATGGCCTAACAAAATCGCGCGAACCTCACATGGGTCCCGGAGCATAGGGACATTGACGTCAGTCCCGGGATTCTGCTATGTGGAGAATTCCGTTAATACCAGGATTTTCCATATGGCAGGGTTCCGGAACTGACTTTCCTAGTGTTGGTGGTATCACAACGGGCCTTTTAATACTGGTGCGCCTCAGCGGCAGCTACTTGAACCTAACATAATGCCTAAACGGGTACTGTCTGGCTGGTTATCTTTGTACTACTGCCCCTGTAAGTATGCTACATAAATAAAATTTCATTTATCCCAACTTTTTTCATAAGAGTCTACCTACTTGATATGAATTAAAGCTAGAAATCGAAAAAATATATCAAACCAGCCGCCTGAAAAAAGCTTTGTAAATTTATTTAGAAAAAAAAGAAGGGTAAACTGTGGCAATTATGTTAGCATAATTTTAGGCGTTTCATTTTGACATTTTCTGAACTCTTATTATATACCACTGTAGATGAAAAGGCTTGGCTTGGCGGCCGCCGTGGTGTAGCGGTTAAGTGTTCGGCCTTCTACACCAAGTCGTGGCGGTTCGATGCCCGGCAAAAGTAACATCAAAAATTATTTAGAAAAAGAATTTTTCTTAACGGGGTCGCCCCTCGGCAGTAGTTTGGCAAACTCTCCGGGTGTATTTCTGCCATTAGAAGCTTCTCAGCAAAAAATTCATTTGCTTTGCAAGTGCCGTTCGGAGTCGGCAAAAAAACTGTAGGTCCCGCCAACTTGTAGGAAAACTCAAAAAGCAACACACCACAAGTTGAAAAGAGAAGCTCGGCTAAAAATCTCGTTAGAGGTTATGATAACCTGTTGGTATATTGCCGCCATCAGTTTTTTTAGATGAAAAGGCTTAAGCTAAGGGTACACCTAACGAGGCGATGCGACGCGACACGACGCGACCAAATATTCTTTGCATGTGCTCTTATGGAGCAGAGTACACCTAGCGACAGAAGCACCACGCGACACGACGCGACACAACAATGTTGATCAAATAGCCAACTATTTGGTCGCACCGCGTCGCGTCGTGTCGCTAGGTGTACCCGTACCTTTAATTGCGTGCCGATCTCTTTAGATAATAGTTGCACGATTTACCATCTCTAAGATTTGGAATCAATATTAACCCATTAACGCCCACTGTACCCATACGAAAACACCTCTTCAAATATCGATGGAATCATTTCATCTTTTTCCAGAGCTTATTTTGTACTACCTATATAGTGAAAACATACTGGTTTACCAATATTCCTAACATATGCATAGTTCCTTAACGTCATTAAGCCTCTCAAAGTGATAAATGACTGTTTTGAGCCGATTCTAACCAAAGCACATCCTTCAAAAAACCAAAAATCGTTTCATCTAAACTCATTATCGAATTTTAAGACTCAATGCCGAACTCGCCCTATATTCTTTTTACACTAACAAACAACGAAAGAAGAAATCCGATAAAATTCCTTTACATAGTACTTATGTACTAAATACCTTTGTTCGAATTAATTTCTCTCTCCACAATAATTTCCTACATTCACGCCTTACCAAGCGCCATTGTAAGATACACTCCAACTCCCAGCCTATTTTATGATAGAAATACCTAGAAGAAGGGAAAAAAGGGGAAACAATTTTTATGTAGATACAATAGCAAACTTACTTTCTTGTATGTGCAGCATTGAAATAAGAAAACAAAGATGAAATAACAAACAAACAAAAACTAGAAAAAATAAAAATAAATAAGCCAAGAAAATAGAAATAAATTTGTGGTCGCGGCCCAATGAAATAACTGTATTTAAAGGGGCGTTACCAAACACCACCACTAGTCGATATAGCAACAATAACAACAAGAAACATCAGAGTACAACAGGCAGCTACAACATTCATTGCTGCCACCGAATAATAATCACTGCCGCAAGCACACAAACCCATTTATCTGTATGTGTATTAGTGAGAGCGGCAGTGTTAGCATGTGGCAGAGAGTAAATTTGCTCAACTCAACTTTGTCTCGCCCTCCCTTAACCGTCCTTCAATTCCACCCACATTCGCTTGAAGCTTCAGTCCACGTGCTAACTCCATTTTACCCCATAATTCGTGTGCAACTTGCAACTAATTTTAATTCATACAGGGTGCTTAAGTGTGACTTAAAGTTTTTTTTTGTAATATTTGAAAGTAATTAGGTTAAAAATAGAGATTTGCAGACACAAGAGTGAAACACTTTTAAAAGCACAACTCAATTTTATGTATGCAGTTGCAGGTTTTAGTGCAAAGCTATACAAATCAACAATCGTTGCATACCTTTAGGCGCTCAATCCGGGGTTTTCTTTTATATATTTAAAGGCCGATGGCTGTGTATTAAAAATGTTAAAAAAAAAGCATACAATGGTTAATGCAATTTTCAAGGTTGTTTTGGTAGATGTCCAACTTAAAGTTTAGGATAAATTTTAGCTCATTAATACAGCTCGGATTATATGCAGAAAAGCAGCGCCTAAAATTATGCACCATAATAGTTAAAAGTAAAGTCAGTGGTGTGTTCGCGAGTAGAATGTTTTGCAGATAGATAGATAAAAAAAATAAAATTGAAATAAAAATCTTATAAAATAAATTAAGTGATTTAAACTAAAATGAAATAAATTAAAGTAAAGTTAATTTTAATTTAGAAAAAATATTATAATAAAATGATTTGGAATTAAATCTTATAACTTTAAGCGAGCTAAACTTGTATATTTGTACATTTGTATATTTGTATATCCAGACTATCTCGGGAACCGTTTGACCGATTTGGATGAAATTTTGAATATAGTTAGAATGGTTTATTCTAAGGCTATCCACTTGGGGGTTGTCACTTGGGGTGGGTTACAGGGTTGCCACCTATCTAATTTTTTTTTAATTATGGAGCAACATATGCCAATATGGGTATCAAATGAAAGTTATTTTCAGCGACATGCCAACTAAAATATTTTCAAGTAGGGTTGCCACCTATATATTTGGACTATTTCGGGAAGCGCTTGACCGATTGGGATGAAATTTGGCATAAAGATAGTATGAGTGCTTCTAAGACTATCCACATGGGGGTTGCCACTTGAGGGTGTACAGGGTTGCCACCTTTCTCATT
>CAXKVI010000005.1:109987008-110124508 GCA_964058755.1 Campiglossa producta
ATTTGTATCACCCTAATGTACGTAGATAAAATTCGCACTAAGCATTTTATCTAGGTATTCAATAATGCATCGATGCACTCGAAATATTTTTGTAGTTAATCCGGTCAAGTCGCCCCTTTCGTCGTCAAATATTTACCAACGTCCAGCGAAAATACTAAACAAATTCTCCTTTGTTTGCAATTTTTGTGCTCCTTCTATATATCAATTTAGTTATGTGTGTATGTAAGTATGAGCATATCACTTATTCCTTTGAAAAGAATCTCAACGTACGCATAAAATAATCCTTTCGCCATTTCACACTACACCATTGCTCTTGATAGCGACACCTTCTGAGGCTAGTGTATGTGTAACGGACAATTCAAGGTCAGCGGTAGCTCAGGGGCGTAGGCCATCTGCTAATAATAATGGGCGGCGGACATACTTATTTATGGAACCTACAAAAGCTTTAAGAAAAGCTTCTTATTTAGAAGGATACTGCTAAATAAAATAAAATAAAAATAAAAATGAAATAAAAATAAAATTAAAATAAAATAAAGATAAATAAAAAGAATATAAAAATAAAATAAAAATAAAAAAAAAAAAATAAAAAAAAATAAGAATAAAATAAAAAAAAATATAAAATCAAATAAAATGAAATAAAATTAAAAAACCGAAATAGAATGGAATTAAATGATATAAATTTAAATAAAATAAAAAAATATAAATAAAAATATGAATAATAAAATTTAATAAAATAAAATATAATGAGATTAAAAGTGGGATTTAAGGCCCCGCTTGTCCAACTCTTAATACGCCCACGCCTTCATACAAACATATTATTTATATATCCCTATACTAAAAATGGCTACCTAAATGCAATTTTTATCATCTATAGAATATGCATTTAGCTGGAAAAGTCAAAAGATATACAACGCTGGTATCTAAGACGCAGGCAGTTCAGCGAGTTCGGCAAATGTATAACGCTCCTAAACGTCGTCACACAAGCCACAACAACTAAGGCCCTTGGACACGCTGCACATGCACCACAAACAAAAACCATCAAAGCATGATTAAATAAAGGAAACTATTTTATGGTATTTACTTTTGTATTGTTTCGTCTACTGTTCATACGCTATTCGGAAGTCTGAGGTATAATGACATTTCAAATGGTCACTTCATTTATGTACCTAGCTTCACAGCTATTTGTTGTTGTAACTTAATCCTTTCCTTGTGTTAAGTCAAGCCAAATTTTCACGCTGAATCCACCCACGGTCACACTAAGCAGAGGTTAACACCAATAGTTAACAACAATGCACCCAGCCAAGAGGAGTCGATCGATAGAAGGGTTTTAGTATCGTTATGCAGATTTGTTGTTAATTGGATTTGTGAGATTTTCGCGTGTAAGTCATATTCTAGCTGCCAAATATTTTGTCACTTTGCAACTCAAACTGAAAGCAACAACGAAAGGATTATTTTGTATGGTAAAGCATCTTGGTGTAATCTCGGGGTTTTTGGACAATTTGACTTGGGAGAACCATGTGGAAGTCATTGGATGATCTTTCTTCATTGAATGGAAATTACTTGGGACGCACTAAGCATGTGACTTTCGTAGAATTTATCTTAGAAATAGTGTTTGTTTGTTTTAGATTAACCCTTTTTAAACTCAAACAGAAGGATTTGAGCGAAATGGGTGAGGAAGTATGTGTTGGTGCGAAAGGGGAAGTATGTATGTATATAAGGGTGGTCCTTATAAAATAATGTACAACTTTTTCCAGTCTCACGCCTAGAACGGTTGCGCCACCATCAACTATATCGCACATAAAGTTTTATCTCGATTGGAGATAGTTTAGGCGTGTCGCATGGTCAAAGCTCAGATTTTCCTATGTCTGTCCGTATGTTTGTGGCCGTATCATTCTGAAAGTAATGAATGGAATTGAATGAAACGTTTTTCGTTGGATTGCTCGACGTTCAACTTAAAATTTAAGATATTACTTTTTTTTCGATATCTCAACCGGTTTTGGAGTTATCGCCCAATATGTGGACCTTGTCTGTCTGTAGGTTTGTGGTCGTAACACTCTAAAAGTACTGAATGGAATTGAATCGTTGGATTGCTAGACGCTCGACTTAAAGTTTAAGATATTATTTTTTGCGATATCTCAACGGGTTTTGGGGTTATCGCCCAATATGTGGATTAGGGGTGACCAAAAATGTCTTAGTACAATATGGGTGTCAAATGAAAGGTGTCAATGAGTGCTATAATATGCGATTGAAATATCTGAAATGGTTTGGGAGATATCTTGAAATTTCGATAGCTCGACCGGTTTCGGTGGTATCGACGAATATTTCCACAAAAATGTGTTAGTACATTATGGGTATAAAACAAAAGGTGTTTATGAATGCCGTCATAAACCATTTGATTAATTTAAATACCTAAGCTACCCCGGAGATATCTCATAAAATGTGAACCTTCTTAATAGCAAAACGATTAATATGGCTATTAAGGTTGCTCGCGAGTAACTTGGTCGAAAAATTTGCTTATAATTTGTAATTTGCACAGTAAAAAATGAAAAGACTACTTTTTTTTAATTTAATACCAAATAGTATTATTTTAAGACCCTGAAAAAGTTTGGAAATTAAATTTGGACTAATGGTTTTAAATTAATACCAAAATAATACTAAATCGCTCTCTCTCTCTCTCAATTTTGGCAATTAAATTAGTCCAAATGGTCTAAAAATAATACCAAAATAATACTCTTTCTCTCAATTAAACGGAAAATGGTAATAATTTAATACTTTTCGGCGTTGTTATATATAAACACCAAATTGGTATTAAATTTAGACTTTTCTTTTTTACTGTGTGGGTAGAACTTCAAAATATTGTGTACAAAGAAAATCTATAATTTATGTTCTTTATATTGGAAAAACAAATGGCTTTAGGGTCGTTTTTTATTAAACTTTAAGCTTTATCAGTCCGATGAAAACATTTTTTGTGACCGAAATTTGGGCTTATCGAACAGACAAACTTTAAAGCTTACATGACAACACGACCCTTAAGTGCTGAACTCCAGTCTTTTTGTTGGATTTTATTCTAAACTTTTTTGGGATCGCCTTCAAAATTTCTTTAATCCTAGGGGTGGACTGGAAAAACTTTTTTTTTGTTTTGTATGGGGAACGATCCGGACTAATGCACAGTCGAATGCATTTTTTGAAGAAAATCCTTAGGCAAAGTCACATACAAACTTTTAAATAAAAAAAGCCAAATTTGGCTTACAGAGGGAAAATAAAAAAATTGCTTGACCGTTTTCTTGGCAACTGTATTTAGCCCTCAAGGCTCCTTAGTTCTCAGTCATAAAGAGCACAATTAGTTTCTTGAAAAAAAAGTATCAGTTTAACCCATATACGACTCATCCTTTGAGACTCAGGCCGGACTCCTCGTAGACTAAACGCATTTTTTTGCAAGGAAAATACAAAAATACCTACATACCTATCTAGTTATATATACCTTTAAACATGTAATATTTTTGAGCATTGTTGTCTTTTGATATAATTTTTTATGGTCTTATTTTGGGTTTTCTCTCTGGCACAGTGAGCGCGGTTCATGTTGGCGGGTAATAAATTAAAATTTCTGAATAGCCTTAGAAGACCAATAGACAGTGTAATGTGTATTATTGAAATTTATTATACGCCTTTTCGATTGTTTTTTGACCCAATTTATGAGTAGTAAAAGATTCTTTTTTGTTTTTGTGGCCATTTAACGTTTTGGTGTCATTTTGGTATTGTGTTTTTTTTTTTTATTGATGTACAAATGTGTATTTTATGTCCTTTGTCTTTTAATTTTTTCACATTTTCGTAATTTATTTTAATCGAGACTTGATTTTTGCATCAAAGCCGCTAGATTAGACAATTCTCTGGAAATCATGCCTCATGCTTAGAAGTATGGACTCAGTGTGTTGCAGGTGTGACGGGTGTTCTATAATAAAATCCTACGATTGCAACATGTGTGACATAGCAAGTTAGTAGGTATTCGGCATGAGCAGTAGCAGTTTATTTCCGAATAATGGGTGATATCATAAATTTAATTTGACTTTTTCTTTAAATGATGGATTCTACTTCAACTGAAATAGCATGTCGATTTTTTTCCGGAATATTGGCACAAAATTGGTATCAAACGAAAGGGGAAGACCGCAGCTTTCTTTTGGACCATGGTTTATTTCGATAAATTTATCGATAACAGAGTTATCGATCAAAATAGGGTGGCGCATAAATTTTGGAATAATCGCACAAAATTGGTATCAAATGAAAGGGGAAGGCCACAGCTTTCTTTTGGACCATGGTTCATTTCGATACATTTATCGATAACAGAGTTATCGGTCAAAATAGGATGGCACATAAACTTGGGAATATTTGTACAAAATTGGTATCAAACGAAAGGGGACGACCACAGCTTTCATTTGGACCATGATTAATTTCGATACATTTATCGATAACAGAGTTATCGGTCAAAATAGGATGGCACATAAACTTGGGAATATTTGTACAAAATTGGTATCAAACGAAAGGGGACGACCACAGCTTTCATTTGGACCATGATTCATTTCGATACATTTATCGATAACATAGTTATCGGTCAAAATAGGGTGGGACATAAACTTTGGAATATTTGTACAAAATTGGTATCAAACGAAAGGGGACGAACACAGCTTTCATTTGTACCATGATTCATTTTGATACATTTATCGATAACGGAGTTATCGGTCAAAATAGGGTGGCACATAAACTTTTTAATATTGGCACAAAATTGGTATCAAACGAAAGGGGACGACCACAGCTTTCATTTGGACCACGGTTAATTTCGATACATTTATCGATAACAGAGTTATCGGTCAAAATAGGCTGGCACATAAACTTTGGAATATTTGTACAAAATTGGTATTAAACGAAAGGGGACGACCACAGCTTTCATTTGGACCATGATTCATTTCGATACATTTATCGATAACAGAGTTATCCGTCAAAATAGGGTGGCACATAAACTTTGGAGTATTGGCACAATATTGGTATCAAACGAAAGGGGAAGACCACAGCTTTCATTTGGACCACGGTTAATTTCGATACATTTATCGATAACAGAGTTATCCGTCAAAATAGGGTGGCACATGAACTTTGGAGTATTGGCACAATATTGGTATCAAACGAAAGAGGAAGACCACAGCTTTCATTTGGACCACGGTTAATTTCGATACATTTATCGATAACAGAGTTATCGATCAAAATAGGGTGGCGCATACATTTTGGAATAATCGCACAAAATTGATATCAAATGAAAGGGGACGACCACAGCTTTCATTTGGACCATGGTTCATTTCGATACATTTATCGATAACAGAGTTATCGGTCAAAATAGGGTGGCATATAAACATTGCAATATTGGCACAAAATTGGTATCAAACGAAAGAGGAAGACCACAGCTTTCATTTGGACCATGGCTCATTTCGATACATTTATCGATAACAGAGTTATCGGTCAAAATAGGGTGACGCATAAACTTTGGAATATTTGTACAAAATTGGTATCAAACGAAAGGGGATGACCACAGCTTTCATTTGGACCATGGTTAATTTCGATACATTTATCGATAACACAGTTATCGGTCAAAATAAGATGGCACATAAACTTTGGAATATTGGCACAAAATTGGTATCAAACGAAAGGGGACGACCACAGCTTTCATTTGGACCACGGTTAATTTCGATACATTTATCGATAACAAAGTTATCCGTCAAAATAGGGTGGCACATAAACTTTGGAATATTTGTACAAAATTGGTATCAAACGAAAGGGGACGACCACAGCTTTTATTTGGACCATGATTCATTTCGATACATTTATCGATAACAAAGTTATCCGTCAAAATAGGGTGGCACATAAACTTTGGAATATTTGTACAAAATTGGTATCAAACGAAAGGGGACGACCACAGCTTTCATTTGCGCTTTGGTTTATTTAAATATATTGATCGATACAAGAGTTATTGATCAAAACAGTAAAAATTCAGTCCATTTCCTCCTTAAAATTATTTTGATACGAACGCCCCTGTGTCGAAACAGCAACGATACCTACAATGCACAATTGTGCAATAAAATTACACTGACGCACTTGTGTCTACGCATACAACCATAACAAGTGCAACAAATCAACAACAAGAACAAAAAAGGATGCTCAGAAAATGCCCAACTGTTGAATCTTTCTCGATCAGATCGAAAATGACATAATTTCTGCTTTGTTGCCGCTGCATTGTCTGAGCCTGCAACACGCCTTTGATTGTGCCGCTCCCACACGGTCGGTAGCAGTGTCTCGCTGTTGCCTTTGTCAACTCACAGTTCTTAAAAAAAAAAATCACACCAACGTAATCGTGGAAATCCAATTGTTTTTTTTTTTTTGTACAATTTACTACCGTCCATTGTCCTGCCATAGCAGTCCTTTTGAGCCAATTTTAACAGTGCGAAAAATGCATTCGTTGCATCGTTTTACTTTCAATATCGCATTGCAGTTTTTATGTTCGTAAAGGTTTGTGAGAGAACGGCAACGTTTGACATTTTGATTACTTAGACGAGCTGGCGCTATTATGGGAACAAGGCTATCTAGGTTCACACTGAACATTGCCCCTGTGGGTTAGGGGTTTAGAATATACCCGAGGTAGGAATACCGGTTTTAAGAGGCGACTAATATGTACATAGGTAATAACGTGCTAACTCGATGGTAGATCTACGGATATGATGCCTCTCATTACCCATCTTCTCCTTTCTGACGGATGGAGGGATGCCATGTCCTAGAAGGTTCCACTGATCATACCAAATCGCTACCACGACAGTCGGGCAGTACCGCAAGGGCGTACCTCAGCGTACCGGGCTCATATCCGGCCAAGGACTGTCAACTGCGGCATCACTCCCCAAAACCTTCGGGCATGAAAAACTCCGAGTTGGAAGCTTCGTTATCGCGACAGTTGGGCTTGAGAACTGGAAAGACCAATTATCGGATCGATGAAGCCGCTTTTTTCCCCTGATAACTTAGATATCGATAAATATATCGAAATAAAACTCACTTCAAATGCAAAGTGTGCTGTGCCCAATTTCTAAGGAAAATTCGAGATTTTTGCGCAAACACTTTTCTGCCGATAAGTTAGTTATCGATAAATATATCGGAATAAAACTCACCTCAATTGAAATATCTCGGTGTCCCATTTTAGTTGATACCAAATTTGTTAGCCAAAATGAAGTTTTGTTCGTAAACACTTCTTTGCCGATAACTCGGTTATCGATAAATAACCGAACAAAGATTTAGCTGCGCCCTCTAATTTAATGCCGAATTGACAATGCGGTTATCGATAAATATATCGAAATATATAGCTGCCTTATTAATTTTATACCCAATTTGTTGCGAGATTTTTGTGCAACCACTTTTTTGCCGACAGCTCGGTTATCGATAAATATAAATATATCGAAATTTGACACCCATTTTATCGGTAATTTCTAAAGGCTTTTTTTCGATAACTTGGCTATCGATAAAGGCCTAGTTTTGTCCTCTTGCTTGACACCCAATTCAGTTAATTTCTTGGGAAATTACTGGATCGCGCTTTCCAAAAAAGAGGATAAAAAAGTCGATAATTTTGTTCAGCGGGGTTCCTTTTCTATCCATGTTGAAGCTGATAATTAGAATTGGAAATTATGGAACAATCAAGTCAGGGTTGGGCCATTTTGAATAAAAAACAAGTAAGGAAAGCTGGTTTCGGCTGTGCCGAAGGCTATTTACCTTTCATGAATAAGCGTCACGATTTTCACTGTTCGATCCCCAGCACAGCCTTTGTGAATTTAACTTCAGCTCATACCGAAATCATCGGAACTATCGATTATATGGGGGCGATGTGTTTTATTGGTCCAATCTCATTGAATTTAAATATCGACAATCCACATTCTAAAATAGCAAGAGTTACGAAATTTCACGTTCCTACCTATATAATTACAGGAGTTATAGCCCAAAATCCGTTTATCGGAACAATCGATTGTATGGGAGCTATGAGTAGTTTTGGTCCGATCTTGCTGGTTCCCACAAATGATTATTCTCATATAAAATAACGTCTCCATACCAAATTTCATCGAGATATCTCTAAAATTGAGGGACTAGTTTGCGTACAAACAGACGGACGGACGGACAGACGGACACGGCTAAATGGAATCAGCTCATCGTCCTGATCATAACGGTATACTTATAAGTGGGTCTATCTCTTCTTCTTCTCATACTTAGAAACATCGCACCAACATTATTTCAAAAATTTTGAGTGATGAGTGACTGGCTATTTTTATTCAAAAAAATCAAAGTGATAGGTAATTAAAAGTTTATTTTTATTTCCAGCGATTCTTGAATAAAATAAATTGTTATTCATCACTTTCATATTTATGAATAAAAATAGCCGGTCACTCATCACTCAAATTTTTTCGAATAATGAAAAAAAAATAATTTTTAATTTTTTCGTCCCTCAAAAAAAAAATTTATTGCCCATCAAGTTATGCGTTGGTATTTCGATGCCTACTTTTACCACTTTTACCCACAGTGATTTTTGGTATTGCACACCACCAGACGGAATTTTCTATGTTCTCTATGTTCTCTGGGAGTTACAAATAAATTCACCAGAGTTAGCCAGCTTCTTTCACCATATGTACTTCATCACGATGGTAATAGATTTTCATGATATAACTTCACCATAAGGTGAAAAGCATTCGTTTGTGTTCGAGATATAATGAGATAGTTTATGGCCTCGCCCACAAGATGTCGCGTAATGCAACTTTTCCTTTTACTTGTAAATAACACTAGATGTTGCTCAAACGTAAAATTGACATGTAGGTGACGCCGGCGTTGCTGAACATCGACTCGTCGTGAACATCGACTCACAACTAATAGTACATTTACACCGCAACAAATTTGGCGAATTCAAATGAGACAGTTCGACACAGTTTACACTGGCATATTTACATTTGGCTTCACCATCCCTACAAGAATCTTGTACCAGGACAAAAAGCCAGAGACGGAAAATGCATCCGAAAATTCCTGGAAAAATTGGGTGGCAGGTCTGTGATTTGGGAACGAGATTTCATGGGCTTGATGCTTTACTTCCGACATTTCAAACAGGTTTTTTTTGCAATTCTTTGTCAGAGCAGAGAGTTTTCAATAAATGTGCCATTAACAAGTTAAGATATGTCTAGGTCGTGACTTATTAGGTCAAAATAAGGAACTAAGTCGTCCCGTTTCTGTCATTGGCCCGGTTTTTCAGTGCAAATTTAAATTTCAGCGCGTGTTTAAACTTAGTTTAAGCGGCCAATTTGTATGGATAAACTCTAGTCAACTTTTTCTTGTCTTTGTCGGTCATAACCACATAACTACACTTTTTGAGAAACTCGTTTTTTATGTGGGAATTCCCTTAAGACATCGGGAAACCGGAATTGAAATCAGCTTTGTAAAATATGTGACCCTTCCTTCATGGTTTTTGGTGCGACGAGTTGCGCCGTATCTATATTTTCAGTTAACAAAGAACTAAAATTCTTTGTTGCTTTTAGCCCATATAAAATTATATGCAGCTTCAACAACCAAGACTAGCATCGAAATACCAACGTTCCATAATTTCTAACTCTTATTAGCAGCTTCAACATGGATAGAAAACGAACCCCGCTGAACAAAATTAGATATCCAATTTTTATCTTCTTTTTTTAGGAACCGCAATCCAGCAATTTCCCAAGAAATTGTCCTAATAGATAATGCCAAATTGATCAAATTTGGCGAAAACCCGCAAATTTGGCACTTTTTCCATACAAATCTCATTTTCCAAATTTCATTGCATTTGACCTATTTGAGCAACCCTGCGGGTATTTATATTACATTTACACTGCATCAAGTTTGGCGAATTCGAATGAGTCATTTCGAACCCGTTTACACTGGCAAATTGCATTTGGCTCCACCTTTTCTACTCTACGTGATGTTACACCTGTAGAGTAATAATACAAGAAGGGTAAAGAAGGCTTCTGTCTTTTCCTGTAGAATTGGCCCATTTTCTTTAAAAAAAAAACTAGTTCAAATTGTTATTTACAGCTGTGCATAGTGTGAAAGTTATCATACGTCAATTACCACTTAAGGTTCTTGCTGCGCAATTCTAAATGTGGAACTGTGGATTGAATTGTGGATGGAATTCCAAATTTGGAAGATGAGATTTGTATGAAAAAAAGTGACAAATTTGCAATTTTTCGCCAAATTTGGTGCGGTGTAAATGTACTATAAGATGGTTAGTAGGGTAGTTCGATAAAAGACGACACTTCGGTAAGTTTTGACACAAATTAGCGGCTAAATCATGGATAGAAAAAGAACCTCGGTGAACAAAATTGTCCACTTTTTTATTCTTTTTTTTTGCTAGCGCGACCCAGTAATTTCCCAAGAGTTCTTCTATTTTTGATGGTGTCACACTGACGATCCATATTGAACATCCATGGTTCACGAAAAATACTGATGGATTGATGCTACACGTTCAGTATGGATGTAAGTAATTTGTATGCATCTTGGCTTAAAATGTTTAAATAAATGAAACCAAAAAAATTCAAAACAGGCATATTACTATCTATTTTATTCAAAAACATTAACCCTTTCGGATATTCTATGCCATATGGCATAGTCTCATTTCAATGGCCGTTTTGTGACATTAAATTAAGGAATTCAATTTTTTTTTAATTATGTATTTTTCTTTAAGCCTTTATCTCTAAAAATAAATAATAAAAATTTTGTGAGCTGGACCCAGTAAATTGCTATAATTAAAAACTCAAGTGTCTCTATCAAGTTCGTTTTTTTTGCAAGAAAAAGTTACTTAATAATTTTAATAATTTAACAATAAAAATACTTTCGTTTTTTAACTTTTTTAATTCAGTTTATTAAAAAATGAATGCCCTAAATGGGATTAAAAAAATTAAGACCATAGGACAGTTGAGTAAGGCTCTACGATTTTTTTCATTTTATACCATGCCATACGGCATAGATTTTACCCAACGGAAGTAAAAAATTGTATTTGATGAAAAATTGCATTGAAGTAGAGTCTGCATTAATTTTTTATAATTTCTCTAACAATAAGGTCTATCAGCTATTCCGGCGGAGCTCCAGTCGGAAATGATTCGGGAGAGTCGATAGGGGTTGCATTGACTTCATCGAAATCCACCCCCAAATTCTGATGAATCTATTATCTTTTCCTCCGTCGTTGTTTTTGTGGCAGTACTTCGCCCTGCCTAGTCGGAAGATCAACTTATAAAAAGTTACTTGACAGGCCAGACAGGGTTGTACTGATGTTGACAGTGCCTTGCCGGATATGGATCCCGTACATTCCGGTGAATAACACCTTGTGGTACTAGCCCGACTGTATTGGAACGATTTCATTGACCCCGTAGCCGGGGTTCAAGTGGACTTTAGGCGCCTCTTACGACCGGCTTACCTACCTCGGGCATATTCTAAACCCCTTACTCGCAGGGGCATCTTTTCCTCCGTCGGTAGCTCCACAGTAATAGTTGATAGACCCCAATATCGCATTCGTTTGATAAACGCTGAAGTCGGCAGACGTTTCTTACGTGGCTTTTGACTCGATTTAGGGGAATCCCGATCTCGAATTCCACGCCTCCCGTACCATATTGGTTCAAATCCGCGGGCTTCGGCATCCCGAAACTGCTAGAACACGTCTAAAAAGGACGGAAGAAGTATCAACTTCTTCTTGACTTGGCTTCAATAATCAGAAATCGAAAATAAAGGCTTTTGTTTCGGAGGAAAGTTAATGGCAAAAATCCAATAGTTCTACCAGGGGGTGAATTCTGGTTCTATGAAGTGATAAAATGAAAAGAATTTTCATACAAAATTTGTGAAAAGAAACTTCAAATTCATACAAATTTTTTTTCACGTTATCATATCATAGAACCAGAATTCACCCTCAGGTCCGATTTCAAAATTGGAACGTGATCCATTGTACTTATGTGCAGAGCACCTTTCTATCTCTTCACAGAAAATATCGGGTTTCGCTTTCGAATTATGCATTATAGGTCAAAACGCGTCTTTGGATACCTCTCCCGACCTTTTTGGCGGTATCTGAGATAATCCCGGAAAATCCCAGGACCCTGGGATTGCCATTCTAAAATCCCGAAATCCCGCGATTGTCAAAAAGCTTTGTATGTAATTGCCATGTCTTAGAAGCTAAACAAAGATAAGAAGAATATCTTAGTTAATTTGGAAGATTTGGACTCCCTCTGTTGTTGTTGTCGTTTGAGGTCTCCAATTTGCCATGCTTCGTTTAAATACGTATACTGAACTTTTCTGTCAAAGTCAAAGTTTGAGGTAAAGTCAAAGTAAAGCTTTATGTAACTGTCCCTTTAAGGGTCGAATACATAAAGCTTTGTTAACCTCGCCTGACATTTGCTACCACAAAACTTTGCGTCCAACTTCAGAGGTATGCTACAATGAACGCCTTGACGCTTCTCTTTTATACATTTGTTTTCGTTATTTATTTCTTTGCATTCAGAGTGTTTTGGTTAATTTCTTAATTTAATAGAGAATAAATGAATTAATTATTATTTCCACCAACTTTTTATTCTTTAATTAAAGCAAAGTCATCCACATCTGATTGTCAAAGCAAGAAAAATTTGAGAGTTTGCCAAATTTAACCTTGCTTCAACTTTGAGGTCTGCAATTTGCCATGCTTCGTTTAAATACGTATATTGAACTTTTCTGTCAAAGTCAAAGTTCGAGGTAAAGCTTTATGTAACTGGCCCTTTAAGGTTATATTTAATTTGGTATACGTTTTCTTTAGCACCCAACTGCCAATAAATTAGCTAAAAATATGGGAAAGGGCTCATAAAACGTGTTTTGGCCTCAGGATTACGAACTCCTGTTTCTTTTGAAAGTTATGGTCAAAAACCGAAAAACTATGCCAAGTCCGGGTGCGTACTCGTGGCTACCGCCACGGCGTACCCTTTGTTTTTGCAAATTTTTAGGAACAGTCTAATGTAATTACATGAAAACTTGCAAATTTGATTGCAAATATCTCGTCAGGGAAGAGAAAACTAAAAAAAAAAACGATTTCGGATTTGTAATCCTTTGTTTTTGCAAATTTTTAGGAACAGTCTAATGTAATTACATGAAAACTTGCAAATTTGATTGCAAATATCTCGTCAGGGAAGAGAAAACTAAAAAAAAAAACGATTTCGGATTTGTAATCCTGGAACCAACACCCGTCTTTTGAGCCCTCTCCCATAATTTTAGCTAATTTTTAGCAGTTTGGTGCTAAAGAACACAAATACTTATAATTTTGACTATGACTACGCCCTGTGAGTGTTCCTATCGGGTAGTTAACGTAACTTTTCTTTTGATACCGCTTGTTTTTGGCCACAGTGGCAGCATTTGTAATTTACTCGTATATGGACATCTCTGTTCTACTTGCGGCTAGCAGACATCGAATAGAGCCGCCATTTTGTTAGTGTGTGCGCGAACATGGTCGTGGCATTACTGTGGAAGTTGTGATAGTGGTCTAATAAATTTGTACCAACTACGTGTTTGAATTAGGTATAATTAGTATTCATGATCATCTATTTGTATTTATTGAATGCAGAAAACTTAAGTACTTAAAAAATAGTCAAATTTAAACATTTTCTGCTAATTTTCGTCGCGCTCTGTTAAAATTTTGGTTCGATTTTCTGTCGGGCGAGTTCGTGTAAGTGCATAGCTACAATTCGTCATAATTTTTCGCGACTCGTTCGGATGGTTGATTTTAAATTAATTTTTGTGCATACATTTTGCTTTAAACATAGTAATTTTACCCTCCAAAAACTATTAGAGGAATATTTAAAACAATTCAGTGCATTCAAAATGTTTCAAAATTGAGTATTCAAGTGTTAAAAATTCATTAAAATATTTTCTCGAACTCGTTGCTTTTTTTTCATACGATTTGCAGTTTGGTATATATACAAGCGAGTATAATGTGCATAGAAATTCGTTTAGTGAAACTCGCTGTTGGCTTATTTATGTCAAAAGCGGGAAAGCTATATAAATAAAGTGATGTGATAAAATGAAAGCGAATTAAAAATAATGTTGTTAAAGCGGGACAACTATATATTTGCGTACATTTAAAATTTTTTGCACTGGTATTCGCTCATTTGCTGTCTCTTTCGTTCATCGAGCGGCTGTGCTCATCAGCCGATTTCTCCCGAAGTTTGTATCAATTTTTTTCTACACTTGCTTGCGAGTAGATGTGATGTTAACGTCGTGAAATTCGCTAATTGTGGCCATGGGGAATTTTATTGCCCTGTTTATAGCTGCAGTTCCAATATCGATAATAGTTTTATAGTTTTTATTTAGGTAATTGTATACTTAAGCTGTGAACTAGAAAAACACGTCGGAAAATCTTAGAAAAGGTACCAAAAGACGCGCCTCGGTGCCAGGAATGTGAATCCGAAATCGAAAACAAATTTGTTGGTATTTGTTTCCTTCAGCGGTAATTGTCAACTGCTAATAAATTAGCTAAAATTTTGCAAGGGGCTCGAAAGACGGGGTTTGACCTCAGGATCACAAATCTGGAGGCGATTTTTAAATTTTTTGTTTCAGTGTAAAATTATGGTCAAAAACCGGGTATTTGTTTCCGGGTACGATACCAAAATTGGGGTGGAATCCATGGTGCGAAACACCTTTCTTTGGTATTAGTTTCCTTTAGGGGACAACTCCTAATAAATTAGCTAAAAATATGGGAGATACCTCAAAAGACGCGTTTTGGCCTCAGGATCACGAATCCGGAAGCGATTTTTTAATATTTTGCTTCTCTGCAGAGATATTTGCAATCAAAGTTTCAAGTTTTCATGTGGTTGTTGTAATATTATTAGACTGTCCCTAAAAACGTGCAAAAAATGTCGCGCCGTGGCGGTAGCCACGGTTATGTCACACGTCCGGACTTGGGATGGCGTAGCCCAGGGTTATTTTTTATAAGCGCGGCCGAAGGCCGCCAACTCAAAAAGGTGTTTCGCACATAAATACCATGGATTCCGCCCCAATTTTGGTTTCGGACCCGGGTCATTTTTCGGTTTTTTGACCATAACTTTTTACTAAAACAAAAAATTAAAAAAGCGCTTCCGGATTCGTGATCCTGAGGCCAAAACGCGTCTTTTGAGGTATCTCCCATATTTTTAGCTAATTTATTAGGAGTTGTCCCCTAAAGGAAACTAATACCCTTTCTTTTTCTAAAAAATTTTTGATGTTGGTTTTGCCGGACACGACTCGGTGTAGTAGCCCGAGCACTCAACCGCTACACCCTGACGGCCGCATCCGTTTAAAAACATAAACAAATTCGCTGTTGCTAGATTATACATAGAATAGAAAAGAAATAAGTTTTTTTGCTCTCGTGTAAAATTTGATTGCTTTCAGATAGGTGGTTTTGCATCTGGTAGATAGGTGGTTTTGCATAGGTATCGACGATCTATACCTTTAGCCCTTTTTTCATGGTTTTGGATTTTCATGAAACAATTTTTTTTTCTGGCAACACTGGACTCTCGGCAAAAGTTGTTTCATGCAACATCAACATACACGTGTTTTTTGACAATAGTCTAATAGTTTCTGATGTTTTTTATGAAAAAATTTATAGAAGGGCCCTATAAAACAAAGTAGTTTTTGTTTTTTTTATTCTTCAACCATCAAGTCACAAATAAAACGGAGGTTCGATTTTGAAGATACAAATCGTAATTAAAAATTATCTTTTTTTAAGATATTTTCAAATGAAAAATTATTTTTTATATTGAGATCCGTGATTCGACCAAATAAAAATCGCACGGTTTCAGTATACTTGTGTTCCAGACAGACTCTCGCTTAAAGGTTTAAATTTTAAATATTTACGATATTTTAATATTTAAATTTAAATCATTAATCTGTAAAATATCGTAATTCGCCGTTTCATAATTTCTAATTTCGTTCGAAGACTTCTGAAAAGCTAATCGTTTATCAAACCGCCGGTTCCAAAGTATACAGATGTATTTACTTTTTAAAATTTTTTGGAAAAACAGCATTTCAAACTTTTATTTTTTCATAGAACTCCATTGTAAAATGAAATTTTGAATGCCGTTTCAAAAACAATTTAAATTTTGAAATACTTCTGTATACTTTGGAACCGGCGATGGAAAAAGGGTTACAGTATAACAATTTGTTTGTTCCAAAAAATCAGTTAACCAAAATAAATTCCTGTTAATCCTTTATTTAATGAACTTGATATAATTACTTGATTTAGTTTTCTGTAGTTTACTTGTTTTGAAATACACAAATGTTTGTTGGGAATACCACCTCGAATATTGATCAAAACAAGTGCCGGTTTGATATGCTTAAAAAATCCCTCAAAGTGCTAACGCTAAGCAAAGTGCAACATTGGTCTCCATTGTTCACCGACTCTCACGAATCAAACTCGATTCTTTTAATTTCAGTCTTTCTTCCTAGTTCTGTTGCTACTCGTTCGCGAAATCAGTTGAGTTTTTGCTGTTGCGGAGCAAACGGGCTGGAATTTTGTTTTATTATTGCAAAAAGAATTTAAAATAATTGTAAAGAATGTAGAAAAAATGTGAAAAATAATTTAATTAAAAACGAAATAATAAAAAATTGTGAACAATAAATGAAAATTGACTTGCAATAAAAAGACATTGTTTTTAATAAATATGTAAGGTGAAAAATATATAAATGTGCAATTTTGTAATAAACTAGGTTTTTTTCTATAATTTTAATTTTTTTCCAAAAAATTTTGCGATTTTTTTTAACATTAATATGTTATAAAACAAAAAATTCTGCACATAGAAATTTTCGATACGACGTGAAAACTAGCGACAAAAAATTTCAGTCATTGCTTGTCTGTTTTTCTTTCTTTTTCCAATACTGCTCGCACCTACTGATTTGAGGTGAGGTGTTCGTTCGTCTTGCAAGTGTAGAAGTATACAGCGCATTTTGAACGATTTGGTCGGCTTGTGTGGTAGCGAAAGCAGAGTAGCAAGCAAGTATAAGCAGCAATCTTTTTTTCTCGTCGAGCCAAAAGTCCATCAGTGAAAATTTTAACGAATAGTTAAGAAAGAAACAAACGAGTATGCTTGGTGTAAACAGCGAGTCGCTTTGACAGCAGTACATTTGTGCTCTTCGCTCACTGAAATTGCAACAATTACACTGAAACGAGTGGAACACCAACGTTTATGTACATTAGACTGGGCCAAATAAAAATGTTTGTTTTTGAAAAATATATTGATTTTACTTTTCAGAATGATGCAAAAAAACTACTTTAAAAGGTACAGATCTTAATATTAAATCTACAAAAGCTGCCTAGATTGTAATTTTGTCAACTCGGAAAACTGTGTTCTGCACTTTAATACCATGGAGATTCCGCCCCAATTTTGGTATCGGACCCGGTTTTTCGGTTGTTTGGCCATAATTTTCCACAGTAACAAAAAATTAAAAGGCCTGAGGCCAAACCCTGTCTTTTGAGCTATCTCCCACAATTTTAGCTAATTTATTAGCAGTTGACTAAAGGAAACTAATACCAACTTAAATAAATGGACCATAAATACGGCTTTTCTGAATCGGACCATAAAAGCTCCTTAACTTGTTTTTTTAGCTTTTTCCTTCCATATTAATTGAAGTCAAAAGTTGAAAAAAAAAAATCATATTTCTGTTTTTTGTTCTTTTTGATCTATAGTTCATTAATTTTTATACAGTGACTCAGTGAATTCGGTCCACTAACATTTTTGAATTTCTTTAGACAGAATACTGATATGGTATTTCTCAATTTTTTTAATTAAAATATAGCCAATTATATAACAAAACCAAAAAAAAAAAATCCTTAAAAATTTGCACAAACTTTAGGGGAAATTTTCAAAATTTCATCAAAATTTGCACCATTTTTGTAGCGAATTTTTGAGTACGCAGTTTTGTAGACCAGTCAACTTCACTAGAAGTAGCTCAAAATTTTTCCTGATTTTTAAGAATTTCTTTCATCGAGGGTGCTGCGTAATTTCTTCCATACAAAAAAAAAAAAAAAATTCACTGCGTACTCAGAAATTCGCTACAAATACTGCCAAAAATTTGAAAATTTTGAAAATTCCCCTGAAGTTTGTGCAAATTTTTAAGGAATTCTTTTTTTGGGTTCAGGTATATAATTGGATATATTTTAATTAAAAACTTTTGAGAAATACCATCTTAGTACCCTGTCTAAAGAAATTCAAAAAATGTTAGTGGACCGAATTCACTGTGAGACATTGTATGTAGTTTTCACAAACGGGAAATCACGAAAAATGCTTAAGGCTAGAAAAAAAGTATAGTGAAGGCAGAATTAATCTTCCTTATAGCTAACGCTGTACCCATAACGTTAATCAGCTGTTCCAACCAGCCTTTGGAAATTAATGTAAACGCGTTAACGATAAGGAAGATTAATACTGCCTTAAGTCAGAAATTTTAAGTCTAGACAGTTCTTGGTGGAAATTTATTTTCCTACAAATACATTTTCAAAGGTCTTTTTTAGAACAATGGTTTGTCAGTTTTATAAATAAAAAATGAGATAAGGTCTTCAAAATCTAAGCTGACATTGATAGGCCGCTTGAATTTAACATTAAGATCTGTAACAGTTTATTTTTATCATTCTCATAATATCCAAAAAAAAAACACTTTTTTTTTACTTGGCACAGTCTAATGTATGTACATATCTCGCAAGCTGCAAGTAGCGATTTGGTTAGTGGTCGAATGAACGAAAAAGTGACACGATTGTGAGAAATGTCACTCGGTGCATCTGACTGACAAACGAGTAGAAGAGAAAATCTTCACTATTTCCTATTAGCTGTAGTTATGCGATTTTGAGAATTTCATCAAACAATTTAAATGCAATACATATTTTTATTTGTATCCTAAAGACAAGTAAATAATTTTAATACTTTGTTTTCTATTTAATTTACAGTTGTGGTGCAGTTAATTAAAATAGCTGCAATTTATAATTTTGTATAAATGCAAAAAAGGCGCAAAAAACATATATGTAGACAAATAAAGATAAACAATGCATAATGCAAAAGATGTTGATGGTGAAAATCGTCGGCGTTTGAAATTATTTCTTCTTAAATCAACACTGCAACAGCAGGCAAGTGTCAAGTGATAGGAAAATTAAATTACAAAAAAAAAATGAAAGAAAATGAGAAATGAACTTTAAATTTTGTTGACTAACAATTTTGGTTCAATAGATACATGAAAAATAGAAGAAAACAAAAACAATTCAACAACCAAATAACTGCTAAAGAAAGGGTGTAAAAGCCGAAAGTTATCGGCATTTTGCGACCTTTGACACAAAATGCACTCTGTTAAACACAACAATCTATGCTATATAAACCAGTTGGAATATATTTTATTTGCGCGAAAGCGTTCCCAAAAAGTGCATTCATTTCTATATAATCCACGCGGACTAAGGAGCACAAAGCTTAAATGCAGCAGCAGTGTTGGGTGGATCTATACAACATACTTTGTAAATTGTTAACCGTTCTCGTCGTTTATAAAACATTCAAAATAAAAAAATTTATTTCGCAAATTGATCAACAATAAACAAACTAATAGAAGCTCACGAAAGCGTCAAAATCTTTCGGAAACTCTAAAATAACAACTATATCATCCGAATGATGGCGGATCATATGGACGAACCGCCGCAAAAGCGGACTAAAATGGATCCAAGTAAGTTGAAAGAAAAAAAAAACATACAAATTACAGTTCACCGAAATAACCATTTGATTTTCTTATGCATATTTTTATTTATTTTTTTTTTATTATATATATTTTATTTAATTTTGCTATTTTTTATCTTATTTAATTTTTTTCTTTTATTATATTTTTTTATTTTGTTTTGTTTTATTTTATTTTACTTAATTTTATGCTTTTTGTATTATTTTATTTTATTATAGTTTATTTTTTTCATTTATTTTATTATACATAGTTTTTTTTTATTTTATTATCATTTTTTTATTTTATTATTTTTTTTTATTATTATTATTATTTTTATTTTATAATTTTTTTTTTTTTTTATTTAGGTATTTTGTTATATTTTACTAAATTAATTTTCCCTAATTTTATTTTATTTTTTATCTTACTTTGGTTTATTTTTTGGAGTTTTATTTTTTATATTTTTTTATTATTTTAGTTTTTTTTTAGTTTTTTTTATAATATTATTTAATTTTTTTTTTCTATTTTTATCAGAGACTTGTAACAAAACTCGTACCGAAACGAAACTCGCGTTTCTGGCGTTTATGTTCCAAGAGACTTTAAAGGATAGAAACTAAATTCGAAACAAAATGATTGTAACGGTTTCAGCAGAAACAAAATCTGTAACGAAACTAAATTAATTTTGTTCCTTGTAACAGAAACCGAAACAGAAACAAAACTCCTTTGTAACAAAAGTCGTAACAAAACTCCGAAACGGTTCCAGCAGAAACAAAACCTGTAACGAAACTAAATTAATTTTGTTCCTTGTAACAGAAACAAAATTATTAGTTTTGTTCCTTGTAACAAAACCCGTAACGAAACTAAATTAATTTTGTTTCTCAGTAGCAGAAATCTAAACATTCTTATAATACTATTTGCACTACAATAGGATGGACCTATAATATTTATGTATATAATATATATCGTCGCTCGGCCCGAAATACCGCGTATTTGCAAAAAACAAAAAGGCGTATATACCAAAATGTACAAAAACGAGATTTCGTTACCCTGACTGGGACTCATCGGTCTTAATGTATTGACGTTAAAATTCCTCTGTTTTTAGCTACAAAAACACAAATAAATAAATAAAAAACCTTTTATGGAACCTATTTTCTTTAAAATAGAGCTGTTCAATACCGCGTATTTTAAAAAAAGCTATGTTTTGCAGTTTGAGTGCTTTTTCTTTTGTAAATTCTTATATCCTCCTACACAATTTGGCTTCCATCAAATACGCGGCATTGCTTTTTGTAAATACGCGGTATTGCGCGCCGAGCGACGATATATATATCTGCAACATCCCATTATCCATACAAAACTATGTTACACCCGCTGAAGCATCCTCCTTCGACATCTTATAAAAATGATGATGATGATGCACTACAAAGTAGTTTGAATGAATTATTATTAGAAAATGAAATATTTGTTGATAAGTATTAATGTTAATTTTTTCACAATTCGTTTCCCTATGCATATGTATGAAGCATTTTTATATATCCTTTAAAAATAAATAATAAAAAAGACAACCATATAGTCGTGCAGTTATATTTTTCTTCATATCTTCAGCATTTATTGTCGGATCTTAAAGTGTGATACTTCATTTGTTTGTGCCAAGGACCCGGATTTTCCTACCGAAGTTCCATTGTGGTACTTACCCGCCAGTATGTAGCTGTCCAGTGACACCAAGAAGTTAAATGTAGCACACGAGGTTTCAGAGGTCGACTGAATTTACTTTAGTTGGTTGCAACAGACATATACATTTTTATTATATACCAGAAAATAATAAATCCATCCTAATGTACTGCAAATATAGTTTTGCTACTGAGAAACAAAATTAATTTTGTTTCTGTTTCGGTTTCTGTTACAAGGAACAAAATTAATTTAGTTTCGTTACGGGTTTTGTTACATTTTTATTATATACCAGAAAATAATAAATCCATCCTAATGTACTGCAAATATAGTTTTGCTACTGAGAAACAAAATTAATTTTGTTTCTGTTTCGGTTTCTGTTACAAGGAACAAAATTAATTTAGTTTCGTTACGGGTTTTGTTACAAGGAACAAAACTAATAATTTTGTTTCTGTTACAAGGAACAAAATTAATTTAGTTTCGTTACAGGTTTTGTTTCTGCTGGAACCGTTTCGGAGTTTTGTTACGACTTTTGTTACAAAGGAGTTTTGTTTCTGTTTCGGTTTCTGTTACAAGAAACAAAATTAATTTAGTTTCGTTACAGGTTTTGTTTCTGGGGTTTTGTTTCTGTTTCAGTTTCGTTACAAGCTGTGTAACAGAAACCGAAACCGAAACGCGTTACAAGTCCCTGATTTTTATTTTATTAATTTTTTATTTCCAATTGTTTTTGGCCTACCTAATACATATGTACCTTAAAAAAAATTTACCGTCACTAAAACTTATTAATTTCCCCATTTTTCCATTTTAGCGGATTATGTTTCTGTGTTGGAAGATGACCTGCCCGATGAACTAGTTACTGGTAACAGCAATTGGCCAGATCCACTTGGTGGAGGTGGTGGACCTGGCGGCCCGGGCTCTGGTCTTGGCGTAAATGTGGTTGGTGGTCCAAATAAACCACCAGCACAGGGACCCGGTCCAGGTGGTCCACAAATGAATGGCGGCGATGATAACACAGGTGTCGGTGTGGGTGGAAACCAAGTTGGCGGTGGTGGAAATTCACTAAGGCAAATGCAACATCATCAACATCTACAACAATTACTGCAACAACATGTAATATTATCCCACACTCTACTAGTCTGAACTTTAAATAACCTCAAGTATGTTATTTTATTTGCAGAATAACAAAAATGCTTGTATAATTGGTAATGCAATGAGTGGCGCTGGTATGAACCAATTGGGCAGTAAATCCCCAAACTTGCAATCTCCGAATACTGGTAGCATGGTGGTTGGGCAAATGAACATGGTCAATTCAATGTCAATGTCCATTTCTAATAATGTTAATCAAGGAATGAATACAATGCCAGGTAGGAATGATATTCACATAACCAGTACGTATTCACAAAGCAGTAAAAATATCTTAACTAACCTTTGATTTTATTTTTTAAATCTTGTTTTTAGGTATGAATACGATTGCTCAAGGCAATCTAGGTGGTATGGTGATTACCAATAGCAATTTGGGTGCTTTAGGTGGTAACGCTGGTATGGTGAAACAACAAATAGGAGGTGGTGCTGGTGGTATGATGAGTGGTGGCCCAGGCGGAGTGGGTCCCGTTGGTAATATGGGTCCAGTTGGCGGTCCTAATCAAGGGATGCATTTAGGTGGTGGTCCCGGTCATCCGCAGGGATTACAAAATGGCCCAATGATGGGTAGAATGGTTGGACAGCATATGTTGCGTGGTCCTAGTCAACATTTAATGGCTGGTAATGGACCTGGTGTTGGACCTGGCGGTGGTCCAAGAATGCAAATTCCAAATATGCCTCCTCTGGGTAAGTTGTGAACTTAACTGATTTTTATTGTTGTCAATAAATATAAAGATGAAAAGATAATTATGTTAAATGCCGTGAAACTTTAAATCCATATTATTTGGCATAACAAACGGTGACTCGTTAAGGTTTTATAAAACTTGGTGGTAAAAAGTTTAATGCCCTCCGATTTCACCTTTGAAGATTTCGTAACCATCGAATTTGGAAATTTCCATATGGAGACATTTTTAAGATAGAATTGCGAAACACATTACATAATTAGGTATACGTATATTTTTCTTGTTATTAGGGCCCAATTAGTCTTTACGTATACTTAATTTGCTCAATTAAGCTTGTCATAATTTGAAGCTTGACTATCTTTAAAACAAATTTAAAGTACGGAAACGGTGTCATCACTCGTTATTATAAGTTCTCGGACGCACCGAAACATGGTCGTGTTTTCTAGTGTATGTATAATACAATGTATAGTCTATGTAGCATTAACAATATATATTTTGACAGAGCGAAGTAAAATTTTGACTTTTATCGTGGTGAATATAAACGTCAGAATTTCGGAAAATTGTCAAAGCATGAAATATAATGGCAGAAAAAAATAATTTGGCACAGCAAAATAGAACATATAATTATTATAATGTTCTATGCAAGTTACTGTGAAACTTTACTTTGTGGCTACTCCCATTCACATTTCCATATATACATACCGACGTGCCATACGAAAACTAACACTTTTAAAATTTTTTACGAAAACTAACACTTTTCAAATTCTGTAAGAAGACTAACACTTTTATTTTGTGTGTGACGAAAAATAACACTTTTAATTTGTGTCTGACGAAAACTAACACTTTTGGCTAGTACATTTTCTTCAGAGAAAACCTGAAAGTGTTACTTTTCGTCAGACACAAAATAAAAGTGTTAGTTTTCTTCAGATACAAAATTTTTGGTGTTAGTTTTCGTATGGCACGGCGATATCATACCAAGTGAAGTTCCATAGCAACTCCCATTTACTTTTAGTCACTGAAGTGAGTGAATGCTCTTACATCATATCGAGGAAAAGTGACGCATTCCGCTTGGGTTGCCTTTTACATAAGACCCCATGGAAGTAAAATTTTCATCAAAATAGGTATCTTTTAACTGTCTCAGAATTTTTTAGTTTTAATTAACACGGAAAATAATGTCAGTCTGGAAATCCAACGGAGAATCAATTTTGCCAACAAGTGTTATTTCGGACTAGGTAGGCAATTGGACTTTACTCCTCTCTCGACAAACAAAGGTGGTCATGCTCTATAAGTCTCTCATCATACCAATCCTAATGTACGGCTCGGAATCATGGACAGTGTCAAGAGAAGATGAGATGGCCCTTGGAGATTTGTGTCCTTTTCGTGATGCCAACGGCGAGTATCGAAGGAAATTTAACGATGATCTGTACGAGCTTTACGCGACTAAAATCATAATCATAAGCGAGCTCTAACCGATATCCACACCGAGTCGGTTGACACTTTTGTCACCTATATCTCATATACACAATGAGGTGGAAATGCTTCCAGTTAGGGAGCATAATGAAATGCTAAACAAGCAGTACCTACTGAATTGCTGTAAACCACAGCATCCCGGTAGACAACTGCTTGAACTCATTCCGCCTCCTAGGACCATAAGATCGCATTTACGTAAACATTTTGACGAGATCCGGCACTATATAACAACGCCGTTTGATCTACAGGTGCATAAACAGGCCTTGGGGCATATCCATACAACGTCTGTTGGCCATTACTCTGCGCTCTGTCCGCTAAACAATGTCTTACATGCCGCAACACCTGGCATTTCTGAAGAGGAGCGTCATCTTCCTCGAGAGACAAGGGTCACTCTGGCTCTGGATATTGTAGCAGGTTAAACTCCTACATATCTAGACTGAACCCTGATGTGCCGAATGTATGTCCGGCATGTGGCTCGTCCCCCCACAATACCAATCACTTATTTTCTTGCTCATTTGAGCCCACTCTTCTAACACCCATCTCTCTTTGGTCCAACCCTATTGAAACTGCTAGTTTCCTTGGGCTCCCGTTAGAAGATATTTGATGACAATTTATGTTAAGGAAAAATACGCATTGGGCAGGACTACACCTCGTTACAACAACAACACTTTTGTCAGATCTCTACCTGTGAATCCCGTTCTCAACAGTCGATATTGCTGAAGAAGAACGCACCTTACCAAGGGAGACAAGAGTCACCATGGCACAGCTTAGGTCTGGATACAGTGTGAGGTTAAACTCCTACTTATCCAGACTGAATGATACAATTTCAAACACATGCCCTGCATGTGGTAGGACCATCCATGATACCCTATATCTCTTCAATTGTCCAATTGAACCTACTCTTCTAACCCCTCTGTCTCTTTGTACCAACCCTGTTGAAACTGCATGTTTCTTGGACTCCCGTTAGAAGAGCTTGATGAAGATCTTCGGAATGATCATACACTCTAGGCAGGGCAATGCATTGTTAACAACAACAACAACAGCTTTACGCGACCTGACCATAGTGCAGCGAAATAAAGCCCAAAGGCTCCGCTGGTTGGGTCATGTTATGCGAATAGACAAGGAAGCTCCAGCACAGAAGGTTTTCCTATCGTGCAATTGGCGACAGTTCTCGATAAAAAGAACAACTGGGGTGGATAAGTGCATTACACAATTTATGGGGCTACTAAATTGCTTACTCCAAAAAATTAAAATATGTTTATATGTTTTCTGGCCGACCGATCCGAAGATCGCTAGTTCACTTGCTGGGAAGATTGACATAAAAAATACCTTCCTAAAGATATTTTTTTTAAAGCGATATCATTCCTTCCGAAGTCGGCACGCCATAAAATGCAAGGATATGACCAAATTATTATTATATGTATAAGGACCATTGTATTATATTTAGAAATTCTTAACGATTTTTATTTTACCCTCATATTTGTGCGGGATTAAATAACTGCAGGTCGAGCAGAAGGTGTGAATGGCACTCTAACATTCGGTGGTCCAAGTCATATGGCAGCCATCATGAACAGCAATGTTGCAGTTGGACCTAATGGACCCTATGGCAATGCTGTTGGTGGTGTTGGCAACTATGGTGGTCCTGGTGGCCCACAAGGCGGACTCAACGTTAATCCAAACAATCCACAACAACAACTATTAGTTCAACAAATGGCACAACGTGGCGGCGTACATCCCATGCAACAGGGCAATCGACCTGGTGTACCAATGGGCATGGCTGGAGTAGGCAATGATGGTACAGCTGGCGGTATGGTCGGTGGTCCACAACAACAGCAGCAACAACAACAAATGGGTCCAAGTCAACAGCAAAATGCACAAGGCGGCGGCGTAATGGGCGGACCAAATATGGGAGGACCAAGACCGCCACAGCCTGGACAACAACAACAACAAAACCAGTTACTTCATCAGCAGCAACAACAACAACAACAACAACAACCGGGTACATCACAACAAGCAGGCGGTAGTGGCGGCGCCGGTAGCAGTGGCACTGGTGGTGCTTCTGGCAGTGGTTCCGGTAGTGGCGGCGGCGGTCAACACCTCTCCGAAGAACGCAAAAAACACATACAACAACAACTCGTACTGCTGCTACACGCACACAAATGCAATAGACGCGAATCACTCAATCCAAATCGTGAGAAATGCATCGTACCCTACTGCAAGTCCATGCAAGATGTACTGGCGCACATGGCCAATTGCAAGCAAAGCAAAGAATGTAGCGTGCAACATTGCACCTCATCGCGTCAAATTTTGCTGCATTACAAGACTTGTACACGTTCCGATTGTATTATTTGCTTCCCATTCCGGCAGCAACAAAGTTTTCATAACAACGCAGGTAGCGGTAATGCGAATGCAAATGCAAATCAGCCCTTGCAAGGAATTGTCAAGCAGCAGCAGCAACAACAACAGCAGCAACAACAAGCTGATGGCAATGTTGGTCCACAAAATTCTGGTATGCCCCAACAGCAGCAGAATGCGGGTGGTCCAAATCTCGTTGGCGGCCCAGGCGGCCAACCCGGTATGCCGGGTGGTCCCAATCAACAACAGCAACTTGGTATTAAGTCGACCGCAGATGCACAACAAATGCAACAACAAAATGCACAGCAACCAAATCAAGAAATACGCCGTTTCGATAGTATAGGTATGCAGGGTGCTGTCTCGAATGCAGGAGGCCCCGGAGCCAACATGTTACAAAATAATGCACAACAACAATTACAGGGCATACGCATGCCGGGTGGTGGACCGCCTGTACGCGTGATGTCGACCACAGTTGGTGGGCCTGGAGGTGTAGGCGGCGGTGTGGTGCCTGGTGGCCCGAATGCTACGATGATGGGGGGCAATAACATGATGCTTGGCGGTAATAATGGCCCTGACGGCGGCATGCAGCAGCAGCAACAAAATGCGCAACAGCAACAACAAGTGCTTTTGCAGGGCGGTGCTGGTGGCGGTCACAATAATAATCCACAGCTTGCGGGCTTGATCGGTGGACCGAACGTGAACAATATTGGACAACAACAACAAAACCCCGGACAGCAACAACAATCGAACATTCCACTCTCAGTGAACGTGCACAACAACTTTAACAACAATGCCACATTCAACAATGCGCAGTTGGGTGGCGGTGGTGGTCCCGGCAGCAATGCAGCTGATTTAGGCGGCGGCTCAGGTAACAATTTACCACCACAACCCAGATTTTTTGTTAGCGCGCAAGAGTTGAAAATGAAATTGCAATCACAAAATGTGCCCATGGGCGGCAATGCCACGGTCGTAACAGGTGGCGCAGGAAGTGGACCAGGCGGCGGTATTGGGGCAGGGGGTCCCGGCAATGCAGGCGGCCCCGGTGTGGGCGCAAGTGCTAACAACAGCAACATGCCAGGCGGCGGCCAAGGTGCGCCCGGTAATAATGGGCCTTCCTCATCGCAACCCAATAATGGTGGCGCCAATGCGAGCGCAGGTGGCGAAGAAAGAGACTGGCGCGAATCGGTCACAGCTGATTTGCGCAAGCACCTCGTGCACAAGCTGGTGCAAGCCATCTTTCCCACATCTGATCCGACTACGATGGCCGACAAACGTATGGCAAATTTGGTGTCATATGCTGAAAAAGTCGAAAAAGATATGTACGAGGCAGCCAAGTCACGTTCCGAATATTATCACTTACTCGCCGAGAAGATCTACAAGATACAAAAAGAGTTGGAAGAAAAACGCATCAAACGCAAAGAGCAGCAAATGTTAATAATGCAACAGCAGCAACAAGGCGGCGGCGGCGCGGGTGGTGGTGCGGGTGGCGCCGGGCAAGTGCCGGGTCCCAGTAATGCTGTGCCACAGCCGCCTCCCGGACATCCACAAGCGCAACAAACACAAATACGCCCAATGATTAGTCCGCTAGGCGGTGGCGCACAGGGTGGTGGTGTGCCAATGGGTGCGGCTGGTATGATGCAGCAACAACTGCGCGCACAAGGACCCCCCGTCAATGTGGGTATGATGCCTGGACAACCCGGACAAAATATGGTGCGCAGTCACTCGCCTGGTGGTAACTTGCTCACAATGCATCAGCAGCAACAACAACAGCAACGCATGCAATTTCCACAACAGCAACAACAAGGAAACATGTTGGTTGGTCCACCTGGGCCCAGTCCCAACAGTGGCGGCATGGGTATGCCTTCAACAGCGCAACAGGGCATGGTCGTGCAAAATCCCGTCTTATCACCATTCGGTGTTCAAGCAATGCAGGCTGGAGGACAGCCGGGTGCAGGCGGTGGCGGTGTGGCCAATGCATTGACAAGTCCTTTGGCCGGTCAACAACAGTTTATCAACGCAAACGGCGGTGGAAATGGTGCACAAACATCGCAACAAGTGAGCGAAATTATGAAGCAGCGGCTGCTACAACAGCAACAGCAACAAGCGCAGCAGCAGCAGCAACAGGCGGGCATGCTTTTGCCACAGTCGCCCTACAACAATCCGGCACAGCAAATGCAGCAACAACAACAGCCACAACAAAACCCTTTTCCTTCACCCATGTCGCAGCAACAACAACAACAACAGCAGCAACAAAAGCAAAATGCCGCTTCCGTGGGTAATATGCCGCCAACGCCTACTTCACTTGACTCGTTGGTCGGTAGCGGCGCTGGTGCAGGAGGTGTGAACACTTCATCAGCTAGTGGTGGTGGTAACACAACAACAGTCGGCAGCATGGTTGCAGCACCCAGTCCATCACCTAATTTCGTAACGAATGGACCAATTGGTACGCCCTCCAACAATCCGCCGTCAGTCACATCGCTTATGCAACCGCTGAGTGAGCGTGCAAGCAGCACACCTCCCGTCATGGCAGCATCACCAGCAGCGGCGGCCACGTCTGCCGGTGGCATATCGGTGAGTGTTGCCTCTACTGGTGCACCACAAATTAGCAGCGCAGGAAATACACTCACAACAACGGCTGCAACTGTTAGTACTACATTAGCTGCTACAAGTGCGTCTAAAAATAGCGCCACTGTGAGTAGCAATGGGCCGACATTAGCACAAAAGCAGCAACAACAAATGGCGATAGGTAAGGGTGGCAACAGCAACAACAGTAACGCCGCCTCTGCCTCCAGTGCAGCAGCAGCAGCCACAACTACCTCATCAACATCATCATCATCAACTGTGATGAGTTCACGTCCTTCGTCCAGTAGCAACTTTCAATCACAAATGGCCGCACTCGAAGCAGCGGCACGTGATAATGATGAAACGCCACCCTCGCCAAATGCAGATTCGGGTGGTGAGACCGGCGGCAATGCTTCCAAAGGCAAACTTGATTCAATCAAACAAGAAGATGATATTAAAAAAGAGTATATGGAAGGTGGTAGTGATGGCGCTGGCGATAATTCCCAAATGGACACACAACCATCAGCTGGTGTGGGTAAAAATGTAAATAACGATGGCACCAATGTGAAAGTTGAAATAAAGACTGAAGACGGGATCAAAACTGAACCCATGGACACTGATGAGAACGGCGATGCGATTGCTGGTTCATCAGATAATAAGGATGATGCAAAGTCGGGTGCTGATGGTGATGCTAAAGTCAAGTCGGAAACAAAACCTTGTGTACCAGAGCCGTTGATGCCGAATGCTGGTGATAAGAAGAAGAAATGTGGTAAGTTGAATATGTATACATATGTAATAATTTATGTCTGCGCTTTTGGATAATTTTATATCAAATTGTCAAATGGTTGATAACGGACCCTTTCCTATTTGAATGAATTTTGATGGGGAGTTTCCCTTTATCATAGAACAAAGTTCTCCCAATGGTAAACAATGTTAAATAAATTTCAAAAGTTATTAAAAATTTCAAACACTGCACTTTTAAGAGCAGGTTAACAAAAAAACAACAAAAAAAAAATTTTTTGAAAAAATGCTTAAAAAAATTATATGTAAAATACAAAAAAACGTTTTGAAAAAGAAAATTTGAATTCCCAAAATTATAAAAATTTCACGTTTTCACAATCATAAGCTTTCAGAGTGTATCTCAAGATTTTCTTAAATTTTTTTTTTTTTAAATATGCATTTTTCAGTTTTGTTTTTAGTTTTCAGTGATAAAAATTGAGTATGTAATTTTGTTTTCCTAATTTACCTCGATTCAAAAACTAAAACAAAATTAAAAAAAAATTAAAAAATTAAAATTCAAAAAAATTTTATTTTGAAAAAAAAAGAAAGGAAAACACTTGGCTTCTCTCTAAATTTTTTAATGAATAACACAAGAAAATAATTTTTTTCCATGCAACATGAAGAACAAAAAACACGTGTTTTGTTGTTGCATAAAACAAATTTTGGCAATAATCTAGGAAATTTTAATTTTCTTTAGATATATTTTTTATACTTTACAAGTGGATAAATTGGATATTCTCTAAATACAAATAAAAAATAAAGAAAATCTTAAAATAGTCTAAAAAAAATAAAAATATAAAATTAAAAAAAAAATTATAAATTAGGAAAAAAAAAAAATAAAAAAAAAATTTAAAATCAACAAAAAAAAAAAAAAAATAAAAAAAATTATGGGTCAATTCGAAGCATCTGACTATTTGACATGAAATAACCAACCCCTATACAAAATTGTGTATAAACACCTTTAACACCCATTTCAGTATTCAATCCTGAAGAGTTGAAACAAGCTTTATTACCCACACTCGATAAGTTGATGCGCCATGAGCCGGAATCGGCACCATTCCGTTGCCCTGTCGATCCACAAATGCTAGGCATACCAGACTATTTTGATATTGTTAAGAAGCCTATGGATTTAGGTACCGTACGCAACAATCTCATGAGTGGCAAATACAATGATCCTTGGGAGTATGTGGATGATGTGTGGCTAATGTTTGATAACGCTTGGCTGTATAATCGCAAGACCTCGCGTGTTTATCGTTACTGCACAAAGGTTGGTATACATCGCGGTTTAAATGAAAGAAAAAAATAGTTAAAAACATTTTTATTTTTCGCTAGCTATCCGAAGTATTTGAACAAGAAATTGACCCAGTTATGCAAGCTTTAGGATATTGCTGTGGACGTAAATACACATTCAATCCACAGGTGCTATGTTGCTATGGCAAACAACTTTGCACCATACCGCGTGACGCCAAGTATTATAGCTACCAAAATAGGTATGGAAAATGTTGTAAATATGATATGTATTAAGAAAACGTTATGTTATGTTTATTGTCGCTACAACAATGAAAACAGTATTGTATTGGAAGATAGCTCTTTCAAAAATTTTTTTCTACACTGTTATTGGTTTGTAATTTTAGTAAAAAATTTGTTGCAGCGACAATATGTATTTGTAGTATATAACAAATGTCTGCCTGCATGCGCTTTAAAGCTTAAACTCAAGTAAACACGTATAAACTTATAAATCATATCTAAGGCTATGTGAAGATCAACCTATTTAAAAATATTTCTAAAAAACTATTTTATTCAAAAATGTTTTTTTTTTAAATTGGTTTAAGGAACGGCCCATCTTAGAATTTTTTTAAACAACGCCAAAATTAAATTGATAAACAGCCAACTTACTTATTTAAAACAGCCCTTAATCGCCTAAGCGATTTTGGCCGTCCAGCTGAAAATTCAGTCAATATTTGTTGAGATAGGGCGTTCTTGAACAAACAATTGTGATATAGTTCAATCCTTAACTCAGCCGTTCATGATTTTTAACTAACCCCTATATATATTCATAAAAAATAAAATTGGTTTATAAAGCTGTTTAGAATGACATTTGGGGTCATTCCATATAAAATCATTATATTTTACATTTTCGTTTTTAAGAAAAATGTTTCAGTGCTGAAAATTTAGCAATTTTGTTTTTAAATGCCTTGTAGGAAATGTGGAATGTCAATCAGTAGAGATTCTCCGCAAACCATGTCGACAGCTCTACTGAGCCCTGCGGATTAGGGGTTTAGAATGTGCCCGAGGTAGGTTAACCTGTCGTAAGAGGCGACTAAAATCCAGCGAAATCGTTCCCAAGACAGTCGTGCTAGTACCAAAAGGCGCAATTCATCAGAACGTACCGGATTCATATCCATATCCCCTCATAACACCAACCACCTATTCACTTGCTCTGAGCAGCCCACTTTTCTAACACCCATCTCCCCTTGGTCCAACCCTGTAGAAACTGCAAGTTGCCTAGGACTCCCGTTACAAGACATTGATGATAATTTAGGGTACGGATAAGTACACGTTGGGCTTGGGCTACACTCCGTTACAACAACAACAACTGTACAACCCTTCTGGTCCGTCATGGAACTTTTTATGAGTGGATCCTCCGATTAGGCAGGGCGAAGTACTGCTACAACAACAACAAAGGCTCTACTGACCAAGTATGTGTGTCCCAAGCAATGCAATTTTGTAATTTGCTGTAGACGTCTAACATGTATTTGCCACTGGAAGTCCAAAGACTGATTGTATGCGGTCTGCGTGGTTCTTTAGGGGCTCACTTGCAAGCTTTGGACTCAGGTATTCAGCACTCTGTGTGGTTCCTGTGAAAACTTTGGAACCAGGAACTCAGGACACTTCAAATGGTTCTTGCGGACCCACTTGAAGACTTTGGGACAAGGAAGTCACCACTCTGAGTGGTTACCCAACAAACCATGAAGCTAGATTACGATTAGAGGCACATTCGAGAAAACTATAGTTTCCGAGTCTGAATTCTAATGCCATTATCTAATGGGATTCTAATGTGAATTTGCAAATGGTGCAATAGAGTATAGTTAGAGAATTACCCTAGTTATCGAACGTAAAGACGAACATTTATCTAACGATAGAGGCTGTGTTTGTTTGGGTAGTGAAGACTTTGACACCAGTAATTCACCACTCTCTAAATGGTTACTGTAGATCCACTCGGAGACTTTGGAACCTAAAATTAAACACTATTTGAATTGATCCTGTAGACACACTTGGATACTTTGAAACCAGGAATTCATCACTCCTTGTATGGTTCGTGTGTTTAGTAAATGATTTATTGTTCATTTTTAAGAAAATCATATTTACTTGAATTTTTATTATTAAATATTTTTTATCTACTAAGGTTTTTATTGACTTTAATTTCTTAAAATTTCAAAATTTTAATTTAAGTGCTAAGGCAATTAAGAATATTTTTAGACATTAAAGTATTAAATACAAAGTATAAACAACCCCCACAGTGTGAACAAACTTTGATACTTTGGAACTAAAAATTAGGAATCATATTTGTGGGACCGATAGGCGTCAATGGAATGTCTCATTCTCATAAAAAAAGTTTTTATAGGAGCTTTATAAACCTTTTTTATTACATTTTTATGAGTATGGGTTTAAGTTTATATCTAAACCTACCTAGCAGCAGCTGCACAAAAAAACATGCATTAATTATATTTTATAAGTAGTTATTTAGTAGTATAATTATAACTAAATAATTCTAATGTGAACCTTGTTGTTTTTTTTATTTTCTTCTATTCCTTTGCATAATCCATAAAAAATCATATAAAATTCTTGTGGTAATGGTTTTTTTGTATGCGTACGTTATTTAACCAAATCAAAATGCTATCCTTACTAAATAATAAAAAAAAAAAAAATACAAAATAAAAACCGTTGAACCACCAACCTGTTCCACCCATCAACAATCATCGACCAATCAAAATCATGCTGCTCGTATACATCTGTTGCCGCTGTTGTTAAATGCTGATCGCTTACTATTTATAAAACTACTACTTTAATCGTTTATTATTAACAACTTGAAACTTGCTGTGCCAAATAATTGCTCCTCCAAACGCCTTATCACCAACCACTTTTGTGCTTTTACAACAAATACACATGCACTTATGTACATGCACACTAAAACCATTGGAACACGTCTAACACACACATGATGACACACAAATGTCATTAAATAAAATAACACGACCATTTGGGGACGCAATAAATCACATCACCATATAAAATATATGTATACACATATAAATATTTTTTTTTTGTTTGTAACTCATAAACTTGTTGGTTTTGTAAATACTAAAGTCTAAAGGATTATGGTGTTGCCTCAAACAGATACACCTTCTGCCAAAAATGTTTCAACGATATACAAGGAGACACAGTAACTTTGGGTGATGATCCGCAGCAGTCGCAAACGTAAGTACATAATATCTACATTCATACAAATTTGAACGAATATGAGTTTATTTAAAAAGTGAAATGAATTCAATATTCGATTGCTGAATATATCACGTAAAAACATAGGAATGTTTTTTTTTTTTTGGCGATTTCGAAACTTTTGTCGTTTCGGTGTTGAAATCTTCGGAGTCAGAGGAACTTCGCGAACTTAAGAAATTCAATAATTTGCAACATGTGAAATCCAAAAATAATAAAAAAGGGAATTTCAAATTTTAAGTTTCGAATTTTTGATAAATTCAATATTTGGAATGCGAAAAAAATAGTTTAGGATTTTTGATGTAATTTAAGGGCCGCTTTCTCCATTAAACTTTAAATCTACCTGCCCGATAAAAAAATTTTGTATGAAACAAATTTAAATTTAGTTAAAAAAAAATGTATCCTAGCAAACATTAAAGCTAGAAAACTATTAGAACGCCATTTGAATTCTAATGACCTTTTTTAGTGTAGAAGGTTAAACAACGATTTGAAAAACTATAGATGTGTGATTCGAATATAGTTCTCTAATCGTTCTCGAGTAGATTTTTACTGTAGTTTTCTAATATTTTCCCCGACTCGAGAACTACACTACTTTCTATTGTGCAATACAAAAATTTTTCGTAACTTTAGATTATTATTTTTTTTTTAAATTATATTTTGCTCAATGTTTTAGAAAAAAAAATATATTTATTCTGAAAGTTCGAACAACTAAAACTTCAAATGCAAAAAAAATTTATTAAAAAAATTTTTTTTTTATAAAATATTTAAAAGTACAATATGTATTTATATATAAAAACATAATAAATTAATTATTAAAAAAATAAAAAAAATTGGAAAACAACCCCCAGGACTTCAAAAAAAATTTATTTTTTGTTGTAGAAACTTCTTCAAATTCCATTCAATTATTTCAACTATACTAACTTATAATTTAATCTTCTTTTACATTAAACATTTATTTTCATTCACCAACAACAACAGTCAAATTCGCAAAGATCAATTTAGAGAAATGAAAAACGATCATTTAGAATTGGAGCCGTTCGTCGATTGTCAAGAATGCGGTCGCAAGCAACATCAAATTTGTGTACTCTGGCTGGATACAATTTGGCCAGGTGGTTTTGTGTGTGACAATTGTTTAAAGAAAAAGAACTCGAAAAGAAAGGAAAATAAATTCAATGCGAAACGTTTGCCCACCACCAAACTAGGCATTTATATTGAAACGCGTGTAAATAATTTCTTAAAGAAGAAAGAAGCTGGTGCTGGTGAGGTACATATTCGCGTTGTATCCTCATCGGACAAATGTGTTGAAGTAAAGCCAGGTATGCGGCGCCGCTTTGTTGAAAATGCAGAAATGTGTTCAGAATTTCCATATCGTGCGAAAGCGTTATTCGCGTTTGAGGAGGTAGATGGTGTTGATGTTTGCTTCTTTGGTATGCACGTACAAGAATATGGCTCCGAGTGTCCACAACCTAATACGCGACGCGTATACATAGCCTACTTGGATTCGGTGCATTTCTTTAGACCGCGTCAATATCGTACCGCTGTATATCATGAAATCTTGCTGGGCTACATGGATTATGTTAAGCAATTGGGTTATACAATGGCGCACATTTGGGCATGTCCACCATCCGAAGGCGATGATTACATTTTCCATTGCCATCCAACAGATCAAAAAATACCAAAACCAAAACGTTTGCAGGAATGGTATAAAAAGATGTTGGATAAGGGTATGATTGAACGCACCATACAAGATTACAAAGATATTTTGAAACAAGCAATGGAAGACAAACTAACTTCAGCAGCTGAGCTGCCCTATTTTGAAGGTGATTTTTGGCCCAATGTGCTGGAGGAGAGTATCAAAGAGTTGGATCAAGAGGAAGAAGAAAAACGCAAACAAGCTGAGGCGGCAGAAGCGGCTGCAGCAGCCAATGTAAGATTGTTAACTTGCTTTAGAACGGGATATAAATAAATATGTTTTTTTTTTTGCATTCTAGATATTCTCCATTGAAGATAATGAAGTAAGTGGTGATGGCAAGAAAAAAGGCCAAAAAAAGGCGAAGAAATCTAATAAATCTAAGGCTGCTCAACGCAAAAATACCAAAAAGAACAATGAACAACAGACAGGCAATGATCTATCCGCAAAGATCTATGCCACAATGGAGAAACATAAGGAGGTGTTCTTTGTGATACGTTTGCACTCGGCGCAATCAGCTGCAAGTTTGGCGGTAAGCATATTAAATGATTTATTTGTTTGTTTTAATTTTATGTTAATTTTTAGAGGTCTATCATTGCTAGTTTAGATTTCTTAGGAATTATTTCAATTAATTCTAACTGCTCTAAAAACTTTAATCCTAAATCTTACTCCCCTTTCATTTACAGCCCATACAAGATCCCGATCCATTATTAGCCTGTGATTTGATGGATGGGCGCGATGCGTTCTTAACGTTAGCACGCGATAAACACTACGAGTTCTCATCGCTGCGTCGTGCCCAATTTTCTACGCTCTGCATGCTGTACGAATTGCACAATCAAGGCCAAGACAAATTCGTTTACACCTGCAACAATTGTAAAACGGCTGTGGAAACAAGATATCACTGCACTGTTTGTGATGTGAGTACAACGAAAACACTAGCTTATTTGTTGCTTCTTCTAACACTTTTTTTTTTAATTTGAAATCATTTTAACCATTTACTCTTTTACAGGATTTTGATCTCTGTTCGGTATGTAAAGAGAAAGTCGGGCATCCACATAAAATGGAAAAACTTGGTCTGGATATTGATGATGGCTCATCACCAGCTGATCTCAAACAAGCCAATCCACAAGAAGCACGCAAACAATCTATACAACGTTGCATACAATCCTTGGTGCATGCGTGCCAGTGTCGCGATGCCAATTGTCGTCTGCCTTCGTGTCAAAAGATGAAACGTGTTGTGCAGCATACAAAGAATTGCAAACGAAAGACCAATGGTGGTTGTCCCATATGCAAACAACTCATTGCGCTTTGCTGTTATCATGCCAAGCACTGTCAAGAGCAAAAATGTCCAGTGCCCTTCTGTCCGAATATCAAGCACAAGCTCAAACAACAGCAATTGCAACAAAAGTATGTATACTCTTGTTTAATAATTTTATTGCGTTATATTAAAATTATATATTTTGCAGATTGCAACAGCAGCAACTATTGCGTCGTCGCATGGCGCTTATGACACGTACAGTAACTACACCAGCTGCCTTACCTGGTGGTCCGGTCGTTGCTAGTGGTCCAGTTGTAGGACCTGCCGGTGTGGTTGGACCTGGTGGTGTTGGTGTAGGTGTAGGCGTAGGTGTGGGTGTACCTGGTGTGGGCGTTGCTCAACCAAATATGCCTGGCCAAGCAAGTTTGATGACAGCGGCTGGCGCTGGTGGTATGAGCCCTTCAACGGTGGCAGTACCATCACCTGTATCGGCGCCTATGGGCGGCATGACATCACCACATCCACATCAGCCTGGCATTGGCATGAAACCGGGTGGTGGTCATTCACCTTCACCTAATGTACTGCAGGTAGTTAAACAAGTGAGTATTTGAACAATTATTATCAATTTAGAGATGCCTGTTAAAATAGAAAATAACTTGTTTGCTGGTTATTAATTTATTTAATATTTATTTTTCTTTATAAATTTCTAATTAAATTGTTGTCGTTTGTGTTATGCAATAGGTACAAGAAGAAGCTGCACGACAACAAGGCGGCCCAATGCCTCCGCCTGTAATGCAACGTCATATGGGAGGTATGTCCCAGCAGGGCAACCCCGGTGGTGGTATGATTGGTGGTAATGTTGGAGCTGGAGTTGGTGGTGTTGGCGTTGGAGTCGGCCAAATGGGACCTGGTGGTGTAAATGCTGTTATGGGTAATAGCATGCAGATGGATCAGTGGGGTGGAGGCAATCGCTATCAAGGCAACATGGCACAGGGTATGCGCCAACCAAACCAAGGACAAGTGCAAATGCAGCAGAATGCAATGCAGCCGGTAAGTAGAGCTAAAAAACACATTTTGACTCATGCATAAGCGTCGAGCATTTACTCAGGTGAGCAACTTTTTGGTTTCTCTGTTTCTTTAAAAACAACATGCTTAGCTTTTACTCAATAATCGAGAATGAGAAAATGCTCGTCTTTTATGCATGTATTGTATAAGGTTTCTATAAAAAAATCATTAGAAAAAGTATATCGCTCATTTGCTGCAACGTCGTCATAACTCAAAAAACCCAAATTTTGAGTTAACATCACTAATATATCGGAGACAATATTTTTGATCAACTGACAAAGTTTTATATCCGAGATTTTAACATTTCACGCAGCATCGCGATAGAAGCCTTTGCTTTAATTACATATCCCATATAAATATACATTAATTCAAAAACTAAAAATGCGTTTTCTCTGATATCAAATTTTTTGAGTTATGACGACGTTGCAGCAAATGAAAAATACAGTGGCGTGCCTACGTGTTTCAATCAAGGCAAGCCCCAGTCCTTATAACCCCAACAAAAGCACATACTGCTGCCAAAGAACATTTCAGACGAAGAAGAAGAGTTCAGGATAGATATTTATCGACTTTTGCACACGGGGAAAAACTTAAACATTTAGGTTTCTTCAATAGGCAAGTTATTGTTTTGCAGATTTTTTAAGCTTTTCCAATCCAAGGGAAAAGGTTTACTTGCACTATTTCCCATTTACATACATCGCAGAAGCCAAGGCTCACTTGCACAACGAAAATTTATATTTTTAACTCAGAGTTAATGTCAAATTAACTCTGAGCTAAAAAGATAACTCGGCGTCGTGCAAGTGGACCTAAGAAACTTAAAAAATATTTTTTATATTTTATAATGCCTAGCAAAAAAAAAATATTACAGCAATCACCACTATTGAATTCTTTTTTCTACTTTAAAATATGCGCCAATAATTTTTGAGTAGAGCTCTTTGCACATTAACATTGTAGATATGTATATACATATCCAGTTTGGCTTTAAAGCTTATAGTAACAACAGCACGAAGCTGACTTCGTAGTTGCATACAAAATTTCTTCTAAATTCAAAAAAACTGTAGCTTCAAAAAGACATTTTAGTAAGGGATTTGAAAGCCAGGTAAAAGCCAATAAGTAAAAGCGAGATGGCAATCATCGCCTAGGCGGTTAAAAGCTATTTTAAGTAAGCAAGTAAGAGATGCCATCATATGCGCTGAAAAAATGTTATGTTAATTGTTTTGCTATCAGCCGACAGATGGCAGGAAGAGCTTTATTTATATGTTTATGCTATTGGCAGTTAGTGAAACCAAATGTAAACGTTAAAGAAATTGTTACGATACATTTTTGAAACATATTGTAGCTCATAGAGGATTAGCTAGGCAAGCCGGGCTTTTCGGCTTATATGGAAGGCACGCCACTGGAAAAATATGTACATAAAGCGATTACAAAAATTAAAAAAAAAAAAAAATAAAAACAATAAAAAAAATGTTTACAAAAATGTACAAAAAAATTAAGTTATAAAAACAAGTACAAAAAAAAAATCAAAATTAAAAAAAGAATGAAAATTAAAAAAAGAATGAAAATTAAAAAAAGAATTAAAATTAAAAAAAGAATTAAAAAAAAAATTAAAAAAAAATTAAAAAAAAAAAATTAAGAAAAAATTAAAAAAAAAAAATTAAAAAAAAATTAAAAAAAAAAATTAAAAAAAAAAATTTAAAAAAAAAATTAAAAAAAAAAAAATTTAAATTAAAATAAAAATTAAAACTAAAAAAAAAAATAAAAAAAATAAAAAAAAAAAATTAAAAAAAAAAAAAAATTAAAAAATAAAAATTAAAATAAAAATTAAAACTAAAAAAAAAAAATAAAAAAAAAAAATTAAAAAAAAAAAAATAAAAAAAAATTAAAAAAAAAAAAAATTTAAAAACAAAAAAATTAAAATTAAAATAAAAATTGAAACTAAAAAAAAAATAAAAAAAATTAAAAAAATAAATTAAGCAAAATCTTAAAATACCTTTTTTAAATTATCTATACTAACTACTAATTTTACTTTACTTCTATTTTTTTATAATTTACTATTCTTTTCATTCATCCTCAAATTTAGAATATGATGGGAGGTATGGTTGGTCCTGGTGGTTCCAATCAAATGCTTGGCGGCCCCGTGGGTAATATGGGCGCTGGCAATGTTGGTGGTCAGATGAGTGGTGCTGGTGGTGTAGGCATGAATAGTCCTGGTGGAGGTATGGGCGGCATGGTTGGAGGTGGTGGTGGCCCCGTAAGTGGACCGGGTGGTGGTATACGACCACAAGGAGGTCAGCATGGTGCAGCAGTTGGCAGTGGTCAAACGTTAAATGAAGCACAATTAGCGCTCATCATGCAAAAGATTAAAAACAATCCCTCACATGATAACCAACAGATATTGCAAGTCCTCAAACGTAATCCGCAAATCATGGCTGCCATTATAAAACAACGTCAACAAAGCCAACCAAATGCAAGTGGAAGCGTTGGTGCTGGCCCAACTGGCAACGGGCCCCAGCAACAGCAGCAGCAGCAACAAGTAATGCAACAAAATCAACACTTGCAACAGATGATAAATCAACAACAACAAATGTCGCAAGCAAATCAACAACAAGTTGTAATGCAACCACAGCAGCAACAGCAAGGACCGCCACACCAGCAGCGTATGCCAGGTATGCAGAATCCTATGATGATGCAACAGCAACAGCAAGTGCCTGGCGGTATGCAGCAACAAGGACCGGTAAGTTAATGAAATAATTACACTGTACTGCACCCGGCTGGGTGTTGGACCAGACCTACTTTTTTAAAGAGCTTGAGGCATAAGTAAAATAGCTATTTCCCCCTTTTTCAAAGTTAGCCTCCAAAACTTATTTTGGACTTTCGAAGTTCGTAATTTGGCCCTTGGTCATTTTTATTTTTTAATTGCATCTCTTGATTGATGGGATTCATTTTTTAGCTAAAAATATTCGGCTCTTATTTTTTTCGAAAATCTGACCGCTGATTGACACTTCTTAAATATACTTTCGAATAAAAAATTTACACCAATCAAAGAGAAGAGGCAAGCAGGCCACCATCACATTTTGCCTTTTTCAATTTCTTGAATAAACCAACCAGAAAAAATGCACGAAGGTCAAATTTCGAGCTTCAAAAGTTCAAAGTTCGAATTTTTACCTATATTTCGATTCCTTCAAAAAAGTTGGCTTGGTCGAATTCCCTGGCGGGTGATGTACAGAGTTGTGCCATATACCTACAAAATTTCAATATGACTAAGTTTCCATTTGTTTTTGTCTCTTTCGTAGATGTCTAATGTGCAGTGGTTTAAAGCACGCCAAATGCCAATGCCCAATTACCCGCCTCCCTATCCACAGCGCCAACGCGCACCACCACAAATGGGTGGCGGTGGTGGACAACAATTTCCAGGTGGTAATTTCGGTCCCGGTGGACCAGGCGATCAGTATGCAGCCGCAGCAGCAGCTATGCAACAACAGGGACTGAAACCCCCAAATCAGCAACAACAAATGGGTGGCATGCCTGGCACAGTGCCGCAGCAGCAACAACAACAGCAACAAATGATGCAAGGTGGTGGCATAGTAGGTGGTCCCGGTGTTGGTATGGTAGGCGGGCCACATGTTATGGGCCCACCTACACCACATACACTACAACAGCAACTAATGCAAACAGCAGCACGCTCTTCACCACCGATACGTTCGCCGCAACCCACACCATCACCGCGTTCAGCGCCATCGCCACGCGCTGGTGGTCCTTCAGCATCGCCACGTGCTCAACCTTCGCCGCATCATGTAATGAGTCATTCACCTGCGCCGCAACAAGGTCCAACACATGACGGTGGCATGCATAATCACGTCGGTGGTATGCATGCACCGCATCAATCACCACTGCCGGGTGGTGTGTCACAAGATGTAGGTGTTGGTGGTGTAGTTGGAGGCGTGGTGGGTGGTGGTGGTGCTGGTGCAGGCCAAGCTGTCACCGATGCATCTGATCAGTTGACAAAATTTGTAGAGCAACTCTAGTGTAGCAATTAACAGTTACAGGCGCCACCTGCATATAGCAACAACAAATTGTACCCGCGTTATTACTGAGTAAACTCGTTGATTGTATGATAACTGAGAGCGAGTTTAACAAACATCTTTCTGCATAATTAATTAGTAAATTTTATTTTTTTGTATAGACTATATAAACCTAAACGGACATACATATGTATGTATATGTTAATTATTTTGGCACACAGATTGATGAGGTTATTGGGCCTCATGCATAAAAGGCGAGCTTTTGCTCAGACACGATTTATTGACCAAAAGCTAGGTATTTTGTTTTTGTACTAAAAACAAAGACCCCTCCTTTTACTCGCCTAAGAAAATGCTCGATTTTTATACATGAGGCCCATTAGCTCATCAATAAACGTTAGGATTATGATTTAATTTAATTTGTTTTAATATAATTATAGTCTTAGTTATGAATAACGTAAAGGATTGTGAAGTCATTGCCACACGTTCCATTAAAATATGTAAACTACTTTTAAAAAAACCTGTAGCGCTAAAATAAAGTGTTTGTGGGGCATTGCACACAAGTGCAAATATGTATGTAGTACTGAAGATAGATGAAATCGATCAAATAAGTAATATAATATTGTGTGTTAACGCGTGATGTAGGTGATTCTAATATATGCTATTTAACTTAAAAAAAAAAAAACAATAATACATAACTAGTAGGTAAATTATCTATATTTAAATATTAAAAAACAGCATAAAAAACTATTTATTCCAGTGGTAGAGCTTATCAAGTCTACTAACTTATATGTTTGCTCTTTTTTATTATTATTTGAGAGTGCAACATTTGCCCCATTCTAAGCACAACAATTCAACTATTTTTGATTTTATAGTTCACTTGATTATACTCAACATTAAATGCCGTTGGATCATTTTCCATATGCACATATATAGTGTATACAAATAAATACATACATCTTTAGATTTAACCATGAATGTAATTTAAATAATCTTAAACCATAAATCATAGTTATATATGTAAATTTAATTGTAAGGCAAAAAAGTTTATTTTATCATTTTGCGTACTGTAAAAGAATAAACTGTAAAATCAAAACATAAAAAAAAAAGTTTTCTATAAAACTAAAAAGAGAAAAATCGTTTAATTAATATGCATTGGTGTAACCAAAAGTGGGATTCATATGTTCACATTTTGTAAATATGTATTTTTAAATAAAAAATATAAAAAATAGGTTTTAGCAAAATATCAACATACAGTGGTGAGAAAGATTAATAACAAAGGCAACAGAATAAAACAAGTTGAATGTATGTTTTTGTGCGCAGTTCTAGAAATTTGTTTTTGTTATAAAAAAAGCCATACAAGAACTGTATTAATTACTTGAACACTTGAACTAAAAAATTTAGTCTTAACAGTAGTGTTGTCTTAAATAACACCACCACTTTTAGTGAAACAAGCATTAACGACTATTATGGGCAAAAAACGTTAGAAGAAAAAAATACATTTTCATTTGGTGAAGTTGGCCTGCCTTTAAACAAACTATAGCAAACTAAAAATTTTCACACTGTTAAATTATGCTTACGGACATTGAATTATTTTCATGTTTGTGAAAATCCGATTAAAACCTTAGCAATCTATTATCTATTATTTTTTGCATTTCAATGATTAACAATTACAATAAAAATATCATTAAAAATAATCATAATTATTGTCTATATTAAAATAAAAAAAGTAATCAAAAAACCAACCCTTTATTATTTAAAATTCTCTCAACAATTCTATAACAATTGAGAAGTTGGGAGTGAAGAGGAAACAAAAGGAAGTAAAAGGGAAGCTTCTGCAATGTTTACTAAAAAGGTGCAAAAAATCGTTTAGTAAAGGGTAGACAATTTTTTTTGTATTAAAAGGGGTAAATATCGTTTATAACCATATTTCTTAGTTTTAATTGAAATAAACGATTTGTCTACATGTCACTGAACAATTTATTTACACTTTTTTTTTTTAACATTTTATAAGTTTCCGTTTTACTTGCATGAAAATTAAGTTTCCTTTTTTACTTTCAGCCTTTCAAATGGATTTTTGAGCAAAACCAAATTTCTTTCCATATTATAAGCTACTTTCAATGAAAGGCTGGCGGTAAAAAAGAAACGTATTTTTCATTAAAGCAAAAGGGAAACTCGTAAAGTGTTTAATAAAAAAGTGTAAAAAAATTGTTCAGTAAAAAAGATACAGCTTTATTTTCAATTCAAATTTCAATTTGCTTTTTAAAAAACCGGGAGAACTGTCGTTTATTAAAAATGTAGATAAATCTGTTTTTTTTTATTTCAAATAGCGAAAACTAGCGATATTTCCGCACTTTGATTGAAAACCCGATTTGTCTACCTTTTTTGAAATCTTAGCTATCTTTTACTGAAAAATTTTGTTTGTCTATCTCTTACTGAACCTTTTTTTTGCCTACCTTTTACTGAAAATTTGTTTCTTGTCTACTTTTTACGGAACAATTTTTTATGTCTAACACATTTTTTTAAAACTTTCTATTAAACATTTTATAAATTTCTCTTTTATTTGCATACATGAAAAATATTTTTCCACTTTACTACCAGCCTTTTATATATATATATATATGTATGTAGTGTAAAAGGCCTTGAATATCGAATTGTCATACAAATAAAGTGCGTACTAGCGCTTACTAGCCCTCTACCCATCAACCCCAACTGGTTGAGAAATGTATTGCACTTCTTTATACTCATACTCGGGTCAAAAAATATGTTTTTTTTTTTGGCTCGTATACAATATGCCATACATATGCGACATACTACAATAACAATATTAAGTGTGCCTTTTCAGTATTTATACTTTTTATGTTAATAACATTTTTATGTTAATTATTTCCTTTCTAAAATTAATGCGTTTTTAAGAGTAGGGTTCCATTAAAGGAATCGTTTGAAAAATGTATAATGCAGGCAAAAGAACCCAGTAAAAAAGTTAAGTTTTAATTGTGTATTAAAAGATGTGAGTTAAAATAAATTTTCCTTGAAAAAAATGCGGAAAAATTAAATATATAAAGAAGCTCATTGGTTAAAGATGTTAGGAAGCTAAATTCGAATTTCTAGAAAAATTCGAATTTCTAGAAAAATTCGAATTTCTAGAAAAATTCGAAATTAGTTTTCGTCTTGATTAATCCATGCAGGTCTTCACAACAATGACTGAGTGGAGAATTACCGTATTTTAAAATATTTTACATAAAATCTCTACCTCGGATTGTTTTTCAAGAACGCTTTTTTCGAATATCATTTAAAAACCCTATCTCAGATTACAATATACATAAGCCGGCTGGGTATTGCACCAAACCCATTTTTTTAAGAGATTGAGACATGATTAAAAAAGTAATTTCACCGTTTTTCGAATTATGGGCTTTCGAAGTTCGAAATTCTTCTTACATACACTTTCAAATAAAATAGTACACCAAACAAACAAGAATTACAAGCAGGGTACGCCCACATTTTAACTTTTATTTTTTCATTCTTTAAATGCGAAAATTGGAAACTGAAATTACCAAGGGCCCAATTTCGAACTTCGAAACCTAACTAAGTTTTGGTCCCTAACTTCGAAAAACGGGGAAATTACTTGTTGTCTTATGTCTCAATCTTGAGCTTTAAGTAAATGTTTAAAAAGTAACTTTTGTCGCAAATTTTAAAACATGAAGCATAATTCATTTAAATATTTAATTTATTATTAAAATAATTTTGAAAATGTATGTATTTTAAATAAAAAGAAAAAATAATTGCAACACTTTAAAAAAATTAATATTTTTATTTAACTAATTAGTATGTATATTTGTAGGTATGTTTAGTTTTATTTTGTGATAGCTTTTTTATATACTAAAAATTAGTTTTAATTTAAAATGAGTGCTGTTTGATTTTTTTAACACACATTTTTCTTATCTTATAGTATAATATGTTAACATTTTGCAAAAAAGAACATAAGTTTATAGTTTATTATTATTTGAATGAAAGAAACAACTACACATGCGCGCGCCTGCTTTTGTATTTATTTGTTTGGGCTATGAAACACGCATCAATCAGTACATTCATACATGCATACAAATGTTGTAGCTATGTATGTATATGTAACGTATCTCATTGTGTTTAAGCTTTTTTTATTTAAATATTTTTTTAAGGCTATCTTATTTTTGTGTGAATATTTTTTATGGCACCGATTTAAAATACATAATATGTAACCACAGCTTACAATAATTAAAAAATAATGTGTATGATTTTAAGCGCCTAGAGTAACACAGACACACACATCAAAGAAAAAACGTTTAAATTTATATTAATTATTAAAAACAAAATTAAAAAAAAAAAAAAAATAATATAATGAAAAAAAAACCACAGAATATTATTAAGACTTTGTGGTAGGTAACACAAATTTTCGTTGCGTTGAGTATTTTCGCTACCGCCCGACCGCCAATCGAATGCCAGCCCGCCAACCGCTAACAGCGAAAGAAAATCGTCGAAATTTTTGCGTACTCCACAAGGAATCATGATAAATTAAAAATAAGTTAGCACTAAAATATTAACTTGTATATAAAATTTAGCGCTTATATTAAAAAAAGAGAAAATTAAAAAATAAAGAAAAAGAAAAAAGAAACAAAAACAAGAAATTAAGCAAATTAAAAGAAAAAAAACGCAAGCATAAGTTACTTATTGAAGAAATTATATACTAAAACGTATCGAACGTTAGTTTTTTTTTTTTAATCAAACATACATACATACATACGTAGTACGTTACGTGTTTATTACCTACTTACATATGTATACTTGTAATATTCATAAATGTAAATACATACATACCTACATTCATATGCACATATTTACGTAAATTTAGTAGATAAATATGTTTAATTAGCAAGCTACATCCATGAAACATAAGTTTATTTGTAAGCGTATTGAAAATATTAATAAAAAAAACAGCACGAAAAATTGATTAACAAAAACGACGTATTTATTTTTTTTAAACAAAAATGGGGTAATTCCAAAAAAATTGTGATTTGCATGCATACATACATACATACATATGATGAATTTCATACCAAACCCAATATGCATTGAACCCGACCACCTCAGAATTTGATGAAATTTTGCGTAGAGGTACATCTTACCTACCCAAACACAACCTCATTTTTAGAAATTGCATTTTCGAAAAATTGTGGGCGTGGCAAGGTATCGAAATATTCGAAAAATGGGTACCGATTTCAAAGATCTTCATACCATTAGAAAGGTATTGAATTTAGCTTTCAAAAAAAAAAAAAAAATACACTGTAAATTTTTTAGTACACTGAAAAAAAATGTTTTCCAAAATAAAATTTGAAACTGAAAAAACACTCAAGCTATTTTGAAAAATAGGAATTTATTTTAGAAAGGTCTACTTAGTATATAAAACATAACTGAAAACTAAAGTGGCATTTTTTTCTTTATTTAAATTTATTTAAGTAAATGCATCTCCTATTTACTTTCTTATATTTTGATATCACGGGTAAATTAAAATCACATTTTTGCCAGTATAATATAGAATTTTTACAGTGTATGTTTGCAAAAGGTGATTTTAATATTTTTCTAAATGTATAAACATTTTTTAAATCGGTTGATTAGTTTACCCGTCATATCAAAATATATGAAAGTTGTTTTTTTCAGTGCAATTTACTTAAATAAATTAAAAAAACGCCATTTTAGTTTTCAGATATGTTATATACATATATTAAATAGATCTTTAAAAAAAATTATTTTTCAAAATTGCTTGATCTTTGAAGTGTTTTTTCAATTTCAAATTTTATTTTGGAAAACATTTTTTTTCTCAGTGTACTAATTAATTTTTACAGTGTATTTTTTTGAAAGCTAATTTCAATACCTTTCTAATGATATGAAAATCTTTGAAATCAGTAAAGCCATTCCGTAGTAATCACACTTTAAAAGTACCTATTGTCGTAATTTTTCGAATATTTTCGGTACCTTGCCACGCCCACAATTTTTCGAAAATGCAATTTTTAACAATGAGGTTGTGTTTGGGTAGGTAAGATGTACCTCTATGCAAAATTTCAGTAAATTCTGAGGGGGTCGGGTTCAAAATGTACGTTTTTTCAGCCTTTGATATTAAACTCATCATATATGTATGTATGTATGGGTGTGTATATGGATATGTTAAGGCGCACGTGTGAGTATGAGTACCAAGCATGTGTTAATTGAGAGAAGTATTTGAGCAAACGACATTGTTATGTGGTTGCGGCTCTCGTCGATGGCTTCTTATTTTCGGTTGAGACAGCTCAGCTTCAAACAATGTTTTTGAACGTCACAGCCAAGATTTTGGGATAGTCGTAGCTTGGCGTCATCAAAGTGTATATCTAAAACCAGTTCACTTGCGTACTTCATGTTCATCAAGTTTCGAAAGATGTAAGGGCTGTCTTACACAGTACTGAATGAAAACGTTTAAAGGGACAGTCCTACATAACTTGAATACTTTTCGTGCATCGAACAGTTGACCCATTCTTTCTTGAGACTTTTCGGCTCGGCTTTGAAACCTTTCGATATTCGTTGCTGTTGTTATCTTCGTCCTGCTTAGTCAGCTCGTCCACTCTTGGATGTGGAACGAGTAGGGCTATGCTGAAAGCTCTAGATCTAGTAACAGAAGAGTTACTCATTTCTTCTTTCAGCTTGTTTGTTAGAGTAGTGAAAAAGTACCCGACCACCTTCAGGGTTGACTTCTCCCCCCTTTGAACGATTTAGTATAACCACCTTGAGCCACGTATAACAAACATTTTGACCCATTGCTCCTTCAAAATTTCGTTCGAGAACATTTCCTCAATTTGATACCCTTTTCTTTTCATCGAAAATCCGTATCGTTACAGACGTGAACGAGCAACTTGCCACGAAAAAAAAAAACAATTATCGGATTACTTATATATGTATATGTATGTAAGTACATATCGTGAACGTGTGATCGTTATCGTTAATCGGTATGATCGCAAACGTCAGCGAGTAAGCGAACGTCTCATTTGTTTGAACTATCATTAGATTAGTTATCTATTTACAATCGAGACGTCTTTTTCGAATGTTATTAAGACAATCCCTTGTTGTTGTTGTTGTTGTAACGAGGTGTAGCCCTGCCCAAATGTCAGACAGGGTCACCCCGCGTGTATTGCTCTTGGCCGGGTCGATATAAAAAAAAACGGCCCGGGTCGTTTCGGAACAAGTACTGGTACCGTTCTCGAAGAACCGGCAATACGAGAAACTAGCCGTGTAGGCCATGTAGGTCATTTAGCGTGTAACATTGCCTTTAAGAAAGTGATTTATCAGCTGTTTTATATTTACATCACGATTTCCCATCATGGTCTTAAAGGCAACATTACAAAACTGATGTGACTATTAGAGCGTATCACGGTGTATGGAGGAAAAAAAAAGTTGAAAATGTTACCGCCCCCCCCCTCCCCCCCCTGTGAACACTTACCTTATGAGGTTTTCAAAAAAAAAATTTTTATTTTTTTGTCACCCTGTAAAAACAGCGAAATTTTTTTTTTTCTATAATTTCTATATTTCTCGATCGATTTTCAAAAGTGATACATTTTTAGAAAGGTATTCACCAAGGCAAGATTTCATCCATAGAATTTTTTAGCCCTTCATGCCAAGTTCAGTTTTTATTCTATTTTTACTAAAACCAACACCCTGTATTTGAAAAAAAAAAATTATTTTTTTTCCGGAAAACTAAGAAAAAAAGATTATTACCTGCATGTAATGAGGAAATAAATGTAATGCACTTATGCTAAATCCTTCCTTGACTCCAATTTGCTGTAACGTTCTCGGCTACTTAGTTGATAAAGTAAAGTAAAGTAAATAATGTTAATAAGACACTTTTATGAAATAAATAATGACACGTGAATGACATTTAAGTAGACACTTGCTTCACCACTACTAATTTTTTTTTTAATACAGGGTGTTGGTTTTAGTATAAATGAAATAAAAACTGAACTTGGCATGAGGGGCTAAACGTTTCTATTGATGAAATATTGCCTTGGTGAATACCTTTCTAAAAATGTATCACTTTTGAAAATCGAACTAGAAATATAGAAGTTATGGAAAAAAAACAAATTTCGCTGTTTTTACAGGGTGACAAAAAAATTAAAAAATTTTTTTTTAAAAACCTCAAACTGGTGGGGAACATTTTCAACTTTTTTTGGTGATACGCTCTAGTGACTATCATTCATTGTATAGAAGGGTAGTACTTTTCCTACAACTTTTTAATAGAAAATTAATAAAAAAAAAAAAGAAAAAAATTAAACAGCAATTGTGAATAAATGTATATAAGCTTCGATAAACTCGAAAAATATAATATGTGTGTAAATATGTATCTAAATGTAGATGTAATGTTTAATGAGCCGTCTTAATAGTTTGATTAAATATGTTTAACAAAAAAAAGTATATAACAATATCTTAACAGTGCCTGCTAAGCACAAATTCTAAAATAAAAGCGAGCCAATTTCACACCTAAATTAATCGCTGTCAAGCAATTTTTTTACGACGAATGAAGTATTAAGCAAAATTCAAACAAATCGTTTAAAATATTTGAGCTATTTCACATAGAATGGCCCAGATAAACAAGAACAAATTAAAAAAATAAATTAAGCAAAACCAAAATTAAAAAAATTTGTGACCAAAAGTAAAAAAAAAATTAAATGCTGTAACAAAACTGTCACTATGGGAAATTTAGCGATAAGATTGAAAAAAGTACTGTAAAAATAGTAAAAAAAAAAAAATTATAAAAAAAAAAATAAACAAAAAAAAAAAATTGTAATTGTAAGCTAAACGCTGTTTTAATAGAAAAGAAATTTTCTAAAAATTAATAATTTATGCTGGTCTCAAAAACAAAAAAAACGTATCACTAAAAAATTAATTAATTATTAATTACATAATTATTACCGCTATCGTCATTTTATGTTTGACTATGTGAATATTGTGAGTGTATTTAAATGTTTCAAATAATAATAATAAAACGAGCACTAGACATAGCTTAAGAAAAAAACATAATTAATAAAAAAATAAAAATAAAAACAAAAAAAAAAAACAAAAAAAAAATTACGCAAAAATTATATCTACAAATACGTATAGGTTTTCAAAATACTTTAGCATAACGAATTAAAACCATTATAAAGTAATATAATATATTTATAAGTAATAAAAATAGCAAAACAATCGGAAGCAACAAAAATTGCGTTTGAATTTATTCTTAATTTATTATTTATTAAAAAATTGAAAATAAGCCTCGATTTTAGTATAATATATACTTATAACAATGAAAACAATAATTTAAATTGAATACATACATAGATATGTATATAAAAAATAAGCAGCATAACTGTAACTGAATACATACATAAATATAGACATTTGCATATAGCAGTAAATAAGTGACATTCTAGTGTATAAAACAAAAAACAGCATTATTTGTATAGTAAATATTAATGATAACGGTTTATATAATTACAATTATACAAATACAATAAAATAATAAATAATAAAAAAAAAAATTATATACAAAATTAAAAATGCGTATATACATAAAAAAAAAATTGAATAAAAAATTATTAAAATGGCGAAATCAAAAAATGTTTTTATTTTAATGGCTACAGCCTAGACTGTCCCGAAAAATCATACCCTCTGTTGTTGTTGTTTTAACGAGGTGTATGCCTAAATGTCAGACAGGGTCACCCCGAGTGTATTGCTCTTGGCCGGGTCGATATAAGAAAACGGCCTAGGTCGTTTCGGCACAATGGCTGCGGCAATACAAGAAACTAGCCGTGTAGACCATATAGGTCATTTAGCGTTATCCAGGGTGCACCAACGGGGAGGCGACCTACTCTTACACCCCAATTTTGACCGTTACACGGTTAAAAAAATTATGGTAAATCTTAAACCCGTCTAAAAATTAAACTTTTTTTTTTTGGAATATTTCAAGCCTTCCAAAGGTTTTCATATTTTTTGGTAACGATTTAAGGTCTAAAACAAATTTAAAATGTTCCCCCCTGGTTCGAATGTTTACTTGTTGTAAAAACATCGAAATTCGGTTTTTGCTTATAACTTTTCTATTTGGTCTTAGATTTCAACGAGCAATAAATCTATGGTCATAAGCAATAACAGCCTAAGTCGACTTAAGAAATTAGACCACTTGAAATTTTTGCTGGTGATTTTGAATAGCAACATCGAGACATTTTTCAAAACTTTCATCGGTCTTTTTTTACTTTATTTACAAACAATTAAATCCAATACGTTTGCCTTAGTTATAAAACAGTTTTGTTACAAAAATTCGCCAGCAAAAATTTCAACTGGTCTAATTTCTTATGTCGACTTAGGCTGTTATTGCTTATGACCAAAGATATTGTTGATTTTATCCCGTGTCATATTTCGTCCATATAAGCCATTAACCTGCGACACCAACTTTAGCTTTTATTCGAATTTATTTAAAGCCAAATACAGGGTATTAAAAAAAAAAACATTTTGAATAAAGTAAACATAGCCTTAGATTTTCTATGCCATTCTCAAAATACTGAGCGATTTGTTCACGTAGTAAGTGATTCTTGTATAGAAGTTGCCAACGAGAAACGCCTAGGTTATACAGCTATGGTCAGAGATTTAGCGCACTTACCATTGTACTGAAAAATAGTACAGTAACTTTCAAGATAATACGAATTGCACGAAAAAATTTGAGGCTTAACAATAGTATTGTATTGCTCTCTTCAAATGACAAAAGAATTTCCGTTATAATTCTTTGATATTTGTTTTTGCTAAGTTTTTCTTTACATCCGTCTAAAGTGCATTGGACATCAATTTAGCGCACTTAAGTTTGTTTTGCTATTACTTGCGATTGGTTGGAAAAGTTAATAGTTTTTTGGTTAATATTTAATAAATAACCTCTTATCTGATAATTTTGTTAAATTTTCTGGAAGAAAATACTGGTCGGTTTGACAAAAAAAAAAGCTTTTTTAATCAAGGGCAAAATTTCAATAATTTTGGTATGTTTTCGAGAAAAATGTTGTACAATGCCATCAGAGATGTGAGTTCGGATCCGAATTGGCAAAGCATAACAAAAAACGTAAATATCCCCCTTGTAAAACTTTTCCACAAGGGGATAAAATGTTCGGAAGAAAGAGTAAAAATCATCCTTTTAAGTCCTTACCGTTGAAAGTGGCTGAAATCATTTCGGAATTGTGCTCAACTGTGACCAGAAAACTTAAAAAGAGAAAAACAGTTAAGATACTTTTTATGTATAATCACCTCACCAAAAAACTGTGGAAGAAATTTTTTGAAACCATAACCGAAATAAATTTAAAAAAAATCACTTTAAGTGACTGCAGAAAAGTGTGTTCTGCATATTTTTGTAATTTTTTTAACTTTTCATGACCATTAATTAGTAGGACAGTTAGATAAATCAAAATAGCTATGGTCCACTTCTGTATTCAGTCGATTTTTCGCCTTCCTCGCCTGTAGCCTTATTCTGTAACTCTACTCGATCGATCGTCTCGACTAAAATCATCGATTTGACGTCATAATGACGTCACACTCCCTTTTTCTCTTCACTTGTTTTTGAGGTAATGACAAAATTTGTTTTTATTTCAATTTCGAATCGAGTCAATGTGACTACAATAAAATCAAGAATTTTGTGTCGGCTATTATAAAAATTACAAAATTTTCAGTGGTCTTTTCTCTCTAAATTTTTTCATAGATAACACAAGAAACTGCTAGAATATTGCAAACATTTTTTCCAGCAACAACAAAAAACACACTTATTTTGCTGTTGCATGAAAAAAAAATTAAAAAAAAAAATTTTGACAATATCTTTTTATAGAAAAAATTAAGAGAGGAGACCCCTAGCCTAATTAAAATTTTAATTTTTCAACCATATTCGATAAGAAAACAAAATACTCGATCGATACTTTTAAATAAAAGTAATTCATTTTTGCAAAAATTTTTGATTTCTTTAACACTATAGTGCTGTTCGAAATTGCATTAGTGTTTTTCGAGTATCTCGTCCTCGTTCCCCAAAATACATTTTTTTTTACCGTTATGATCAGGACGATGAGTTAATTCGATTTAGCCATGTCCGTCTGTCCGTCTGTTTGTACGCTAACTAGTCCCTCAATTTTAGAGATATCTCGATGAAATTTGGTATAGAGGCGTTATTTTATATGAGAATAATCATTCGTCGGAACCAGCAAGATCGGACCAAAACTACTCATAGCTCCCATACAATCGATTGTTCCGATAAACGGATTTCGGGCTATAACTTCTGTAATTAAAGATCTAGTAACGTGAAATTTTGTAGATATTGATGTTTTTATATGTGAAATATCGATGTTGAAAATCATTGAGATGGGATAAATATTTCATATAGCTCCCATACAATCGATTGTTCCGATAAACGGATTTCGGGCTATAACTTCTGTAATTAAAGAGCTAGTAACGTGAAATTTTGTACGTATTGATGTTTTTATATGTGAAATATCGATGTTGAAAGTCATTGTGATGGGATAAATATTTCATATAGCTCCCATACAATCGATTGTTCCGATAAACGGATTTCGGGCTATAACTCCTGTAATTATAAAGCTAGGAACGTGAAATTTTGTAAGTATTGCTATTTTTTTATGTGAAATAGCGATGTTGAAAATCATTGAGATGAGATAAATATTTCACATAGCCCCCATACAATCGATTGTTCCGATAAACGAATTTTGGCCTATAACTCCTATAATTATATAGGTAGGGTCGTGAAATTTCGTAACTATTGCTCTGTTATAAAGTGGAATGTCGATGTTAAAAATCAGTTAGATTGGACCAACAAAACACATCGCCCCCATATGATCGATAGTTCCGATAATTAGGGTATGAGCTAAAGTTAAATTCACACAGGCCGTACTGGGGATCGAACAGTGAAAATCGTGACGCTTATTCATGAAAGGTATATAGCCTTCCGAAGCCGAAGCTTTCCTTACTTGTTTTTATTTAGCAAACCACCAACCAAGATATAGCGAAACTTAAAATTTAAATAGCCATAACTCAAAAGGTATTAAAATTTAGCTTGAACACCAAAAAATTAAATACTTTGTTTAAATGAGTCACCCTAATTTGCATAGTTAAAAATTAATCAAAACTAAATAGGTTAATGTTCGATTAAGTGTTTATTTACATTATGTATACAAGTATAGTTTGTCGTAACGCTAAACGATTGCATTGACAAAAGCAATATCTACGTATAAGCAATAAGTATTGTATGTACATTAGGCCGTATCAAAAAAAGAGTAATTTCGTATAATATTTAGAATTGTTTCGGGTAGAATTTTTTCATTATTCTTTATCTCTTGTTGTACGTCACCCTGCCTTAATGACAAATAGTATTTTATCAGATTTTAATATACACATATGGGTACTAGGGTGTATGAAAAAAAAGATTTTTTTTTAACTTTTCGCAAAAACTTATGGGTTTCAGAAATTAGTCTGTTTTCGATATGTTTCGATATGTTCATTTACATAGACGTTTTTTTACGAAAACAAAAAACGGCGATGAGAAACGCTTTTCCACTAACATAACAAATATGAGGGCCATTATACTAAATTTATGGTCACACATTCGAATTTTTGTATGCCCTTCCATAAAAAAGGAAAATAGATTTTTTTTTTTTGGCCCGCCCGAATATGTACTCGAAAAATATGAGTGCAATTCAAGTAGTGTTAGATAGTCGATCACTTATACACTTATCTTAGTATTGTACCTGTGTATATAATAATACGCATCGATAGTTTAGTATATAATTTTAAATTGTGAACTCATTTTGAATTCGGTCATTAACGGGTGAATTTAAATTTTCGAGATCAAAGCGCATTTATAATTGAATAATTCACAGTGCGCATGTTTAAAAAAAATTTTTTCGATGCACCAGTGTTGTAGCAGGATGTGTCGTGTAATACTAACTTTTATTATTGCAATTAGCATGAGCATGCAAGTCACTGTCACTGCTCACCAAAAAGAAAAATCACTTGTTGCAGATTTTAATTTGGGCACAGATTTGCTTGAACAATTTGAATCGTTTGCTAATTCCAATAATGTCAGTCGTAAGTGCTTGACGGAGTTGAGGATTGTGAATGAAGCATTGAAAAGTGGTGATATGTGGGCGCTTAAGAGTAAGTGAGATGTGCAATTTCAAATCGCTACAAATTCCTACATGCATCGTTTTTTTTTGGATGTTATAATTAAATTATGTTCAGACTGTAGGATAAATAAGATTTGGGTAGTTCATGAACTAATTAGTGAACAAGTTCAACATTTCAAATGAACTACTCGAACTATGGAAAATTTTTCTCAAATTTATTGAGGACAAGAAAATACCGAGAAACCAAAAGTATAGTCTCTGCCAACCAGGGCTAGCCATGGCGAAAACAAAGTAACAAATTAGTGCTGTGCAATACCAAAAATGACTGTGTGTTGGAGTAGGCATCGAAATAACAACGCATAATTCGATAATTTTCGACACAAATTAGCAACGCCAACATGGGTAGAAAAAGAACTTCACTGAACAAATTTGCCCACTTTTTTATCCTGTTTTTTACTAAGCGTAACCCGGTGATTTCCCAAGATTTTATCCTTTGCTCCCAACATTTTTGGACGTATTTTAGCAGTTATTTCCTAAGGGAACAAATACAAATTATTGAACTAAGTGAACTAAAAACAAACTACATGAACTAGTTTATTTTGGTGAGCTAGTTCGAAATCCTTGATCACTTTAATGAACTAAAATTACCAACTCTAGGATAAATAACTTAGGATTGTATATGAAGTCCAAGTCCTTAACAAGGAAGTGGCGTGGACCATAGGTTTTGTTTTGGTTTATCCCACTATTCCACTAGTGAACATGAAAGGGAATTTATTTCGGTAATGGTAGCATCTGTCAAAAATCTTCTCCTACAGTTTATTGGTGACAATTTCGACAGTTTTTCTCATTAATGTATTAATTGTTTGCTTGTTTTTGAAATTATGCACTGTGAACCATGAACCAAAGAGAGAAGATTGTGCCAAATGCGATACAGTTAAAATGAATTTGCGTGTTTTGACAGAATCAGCTGATTGCTACGTCATAAGTTGCCAACGAATTGCTACCTTACTCTACTTTTACCGCCCGTGTGATCTATGGTCCGCGACACTTCCATAATAAATCCTTGACGCCTGGACTATAACATTCATATTGGAACCTGTCGATTACAATCATTCATCAATAAAAAACAAGAAATTGAATTTTTTGCCCATTTGTAATATATGACGTCTATATTGATTCTAATATTAATCAAATCTTTAGTGCTTGATGCTTGGGCCAAATTGCCCTCTGGTATTTTTTATGGACATCGCATGGAGATGGGCAATTTCGAGGAATGTCTTGATATCACTACACCGTTAGTTGGTAAATATTGTCAGGCAAATATTCCGTTTGAATCGTCTGTAATGGTTGGAAATGTGCAACTACAAATGGGAATGTGCGTTCCCAACAAATGTACAACAAATGATTTGGATTTGCTGATAAAAGAGGTTCTAATTAGTTTCTACAACATTAGTGTTAACTCAACAGCAAACTTGCTGATAGCATCCACTTGTACAACTAACGAGCTTGCTGAACTTGAGCTACTTGACTGGGTTGCAATGTAAGTTATATTATAGAAACTGATTGTGATTAATTCTAAGTATGTAAATGAATCTTGTCACGAACTTGTATTTCACGACGATCGCCTGATGTGAACGAACTTTGTTGGAGGGTCTGCTTTTGTCACAAAAATTTTTTATTACTGTGTCCTTACAGTTTAAAGGCTCATAATAAGTAAAGCGGTATTTTTATTTCTTTGCTCAGGATCTTCTTTGAAAACCCAAAATGTGGATATGATATACCCTAGAAATTGATTTTACAATATAGGTATCAAATGAAAGGTGTTCATGAGGGCCTCAACGTAGTATAAGTTTTATTTCGTTATCCCAATTCGTTTCAGAGATATCCACCAAAACTTGAATAAAATTTAGCTAAACTTTTCTTACTTAAATATAGACTTGGGTAGTTCATGAACTAATTAGTTCAATGAACTAGATCATGGAAGTGATGATGGGAACTAGTTTAAAATTTCAAATGAACTACTTGAAGTATGTAAAATTTTTGTCAAATTTAGAGGATTAAAAATTACAAACTAGTGCCAAAATGACTGGGGGTAAGAAAAATGACTGGGGGTAAGAACAACGCATGATTCGATAATTTTCGACTCCAACATTTTGCCAAATTGCTCCCATTTTTATCCTCTTTTTTGGCAAGCGCGACTCAGTAATTTCCCAAGATTTTATCCGCTGCTGGTTAGCAGGGTTTGTACTTCCGGACATAAGGTGGTATTTGTTTCCTTTACACGTTGCAAAAACATGTTGAAAAGTGTAGGAGTAGGTAACAATAGACTCGCCTCTGGATTATTGATACATTTTTGGACGTGTTTTAGCAGGTATATCCTATGCGAAACAAATACAAATAATTGAACTAAATGAACTAAAAACGAACTACATAAACTAGTCCATTTTTGTAAGCTAGTTCGAAAGCTCTGATCACTTTCATGAACTAAAATTCCCAACTCTACTTGAATAGCTAAATGTTACTCATACGTCGTGTATGATCTATACAAAGTGAACTACATATAATACCAAAGTTTCAAGATAAACATAATTTGTTTTGCCATAAAACATACATATTGTTACGCAATCTAATAAAATACTTTTCAAATTCCAATATTCTTTTCTCGTGAATACGTTTTTTTTAAATAACCTTGTAGAGTATCCTCTTGTCCTTATAAAAAATTCAAAGATGGAGTTTTGTTACACAGTCCTTTATTAATGGGAAAAATATTATAATTACGTGATTTTTGAAGCCTTAATATATTATTTTGCGAACTTAGTATAAGCTGCCAGCTAAAATTTGAACTAAAAATTGGCACAGGTTACCGTTATCCTAGAACAATAAAACTTCTCACACATGTTATTTAGGCTAAAACGCACCAATATAGACGGTATGCATATCAAATTTCGAACAAAAATTTTGTTCCATGATTTTTTAGACGCTCTAACACACATCGCCGGTTCCAAAGTAAACAGATGTATTTACTTTTTAAAATTTTTGGGAAAACAGCATTTCAACTTTTATTTTTTCATAGAACTAAATTGTAAAAATGAAATTTTGAATGCCGTTTCAAAAACAATTTAAATTTTGAAATACTTCTGTTTACTTTGCAACCGGCGACATATATACATATTTGACGATTTGACATGGAACGCCCAACTTATATATTAAGTATACAAATTATTTAAATTTTTTTAACAATTACTCTGTTTTTCAGCGGTATTTTTAGTTTACTCGCTACTTTTATGGTTCTCAGCACTTTCTACAATTATATCTGCACATACAAAAGAAGTAAAAGATTTCAAGTATGATTATTTACTTGTCTTATCTAAAAAAAAATTTCATTGACAGAGCAACCAAATAAACTATTGTTGTCATTTTCTATACCTAAAAATATGCAACAACTATTGAAAATTCAGCATGGACACATACCTTGCTTGCATGGCATACGTTGTCTTTCATTATTTTGGATTATATTTTTACACTGTTATTTATTTAAAATATTATCACCAAATATCAATTCAGTGGACATACAAAGCGTGAGTTTGGAAAATAAAGAAAAATAACTCCCCTATAACGGTTAAATATTTCCTAGTGGGCACATACACCATTTTCCATGATCGATCAAAGCGGCGCTATTGCTGTGGACTCATTTTTCTTGCTTAGTGGTATGCTGATCGTTATGAGCGCATTTCGGGAGATGGATAAGTGACTTTATATATTTTTAAATTTTTTATTTGGTAGATAGCTAACTTTTGTAACATTTTCCTAGAAACAAGGGCAAGCTTAATGTGCCCCTCATGTACATTCATCGTTACTTACGTTTGACGCCGATCTTAGCTGTAACTGTTTTATTTTATATGACGTTGTTGAATTACATGGACAAAGGGCCGATTTGGAATAGTTTAACAGCTGCAAATAAATTGTGTGACAGTACATGGTGGGCCACATTGTTGTATGTACAAAATTATGCAGCCGCTGGAAATATGGTGAGCGACTAATGTTTACTGGTAACAATTTTGGCCGATCTTTATTTTGAAATATTTCTTGACGATATTGTTGAGTAAAGTTCCATAAAAAGCATAAATGTTACGTATACGCCATGGTGTACTTGCGATTTCAGTTCAAGCACAGTAGGGCGTTTCATTTATAGGTGACTTAATTTTTTTGTCCTATTTAAAAATTGAAAATAATGGTCTCATTATGTATGGCGAACGATAGCTCAGACTAACGATTCGTCTATCATTTTCGTTCGCTCCATAGCGAAAAAAAAACAAATATGAAAGAAAATGCGATTTTGTGAGCAGGCGAATCGCGTTTCTGAGCTATCGGTTTACATGGTTGCCACCGTTCGTTAGTCTGAGCTATCGTTCGTTACATTTTTTCAAATAATGGATAAAAGGTATTTTCGGCGACATACCAACTAAAATCTTTTCAATTTGGATTTGCATGAAATTTGGCATATAAGTAGTATGATTGATTCTATGACTATCCACTTGGGGGTTGCCACTTGGGGGTTTACAGGGTTGCCACTTATCTAATTTTTTTTAAATTATGGAGTGAGATAGGCCAATATGAGTATCAAATGAAGGGTATTTTCGCCGACATACCAACTAAAATAGTTTCAAGTAGTGTTGGCGCCCAGGGTTACCATTTAGATTATTTTAGGATCATTTTGGATCATTCACGGGTCACTTTAGGATAATTTTGAGGTCATTTTGGGTTCAATTTTGGATTGATTTGCGACAATTTTGGGGTCATTTTCTTATAACTTTGGAGTAATTTTATGATCATTTTGGGATCAATTTTGGATCATTTGGGAATATTTAAGGTTCTTTTGCGGTCACTTTGGGATTATTTATGGTAATTTTTGGAGCATTTTTGGATAGTTTTGGGGTCATTTTCGGATCATTTTGGGTACATTTAAGGGTTTTTTTGGGGTAATTTTGGAATCATTTTGGCATCTTTTTGAGTCATTTTGGGATCATTTTTGACACGAAAAACTAGATTTTTTCTTCAAGAAAATTTTACCGAAGAATATCTTTTTTTGCAATTAAAATAAGTAAGAAACAAGTACCTATTAATTACAATTTATTTATTTTCAGTGCCTTGGTCACGCCTGGTATTTAGCTGTGGATACTCAGTTGTTTTTACTTTCGCCAATATTTTTAATTCTTATCTGGAAATGGAGAAAAATTGGCATAGCTCTAACTGTCACATTTGGTTTACTGCTGGTTGCTTGTTTATTCACTGTTATTATGATAAATGGATATACCATTTACGACATAGCTCGGTAAATTTGAATAAATGTATGCATTAGACTATACCAAAAAAAAAAAAAAATTTTTATTTTATTGACATTCTTTTTAGAATGGCGAAAAAATAATACTCTCCCGTGACACAACAAAACCACTTGCGCTCTACTTGCTACTTGTTCTCCTGAGACAAATGCAAAACCCAGTAAGTCTCAGTTGTTTTCCCAACTACCGACTTGGGTTTGTTGTGTCACGGGAGTACTGTAGAAGTTCCAACAGTTATTTTCCAAACCTTAAGGATGATTTACACGGGTCGATTTTGTGGTCGATTTTTGAGGTTCCACTGCGTTTTTTTTTCGGACCAGCCTAATGTAAAATTTTTTTTATTTCAATCTAGAAACTATGGTACAGCTTCTGAAGCAATGCCAAAAATTTACTATTCAACACACACCAGATGCTCGCCATGGCTAGTTGGGTTGTTATTTGGTTATTATCTACACAGCAATAACGGACGCATTGCAAATGTTCCCACGGTAACACAGAAATTAATTTGAATTATCAAAATCTTACTAAATTTTGTTTTCTTAACAATATCTAGTGTTTGGTTGCGGTTGCTTGGCTTACATCGCTCGTCGTGCTATTCACCTTAGTATTTTCCTGGTATCCGAAAACTCTACCCAATAGCGACGGCCCAACTGTGCTTGAGAGCGCCTTCTATTTAGCTGTGGGACGTGTAGCATGGCCTATGGCTCTATGTTGGATTGTGTATGCTTGCATAAACGGTTATGGTGGTGTAATCAATACTTTTCTTTCATGGACATTTTGGCAACCGATTTCTAAACTCTCTTACTGCATGTACCTTTGGCATTTGATTGTGATTACAATCAATGCAGCGCGAACAAGAACGAATACATATTTCTCAGATTACGATGTGGTAAGTGCCATAACAGTTTTTAAAATTACTGTCACGTAGTCATAGTCGAAATAAGGTAGGTACTAAAGATTTCCAACAGCATGTTTCTCAAAAAAGCCGACGCTAACTTTGGTACCAACATTATTTCAACCATGACTACGGGCCATAAGTTTTATGTTGAATACATTTTTTTACATAAGGGTGGGTTGAAAATATGTATATTTGAACCAAATTTATCAAACGCGAAAGCTCCAATATAAAAGTACTTTAACGGGGTTATAGAATCGAAAGCCGATGAAGAGACAGAAGTTTATTACTTCTTTCCTGCTATTTTTTAATTTAAGAATCAAATGTTCTTTATCTCTTATTGAAATAAAATATCATTAAAAAATCATGTACTACACCTTTTCCAACTGTATTTCGGAAAAAACCGAATGTATTTCAGAAAACCACAAATATGTTCCAGAAAATATGAAATTAATTAAAAAAAAAATCAAATGTATTTCAGAAAACAAAAATTGTATTTCAGATATTCCAATTGTATATCAGAAAAGATGAAATGTATTTCAGAATATCTCAAATGATTTTCAGAAAAGAACAAATATATTTCAGAAAACCCCGAATGTATTTCAGATATTTCATTTGTGATTTTTCCTTTGCGGGTTTCTGAAGTACTTTTAAGGTTTTCTGAAATACTTTTAATGTTTTCTAAAATACATTTGATATTTTCTAAAATAAATTTGAGCTTTTCTGAATTATAACTGAGGTTTTCTGAAGTACATTTGGAATACATATCTGAATAACATTTGGGGGTTTCTGAAAAACATTAGCTCTTTTCGGAAAACCATTTCACCTGTTCGAAAATACATTTTATCTTTTCTGAAATACAGTTGGAAAAGGTGTAGATTTATATTTTTAGACGTTTTTTTTTTTAATTTGTGACCAAACTAAGTTTTTTCTAGTGTCGATATTATTATTTTTTTCAAATCAAGCGACTTCCTCAAAATTTCTAAAATTTTTTTTTTCCCCTTTTTTTTTTTGTTATACTTTACTCATAAATAATACATCTTAATTTATTATTAATTTTAGATATTGAGTTTCTGGAGCAATTTTGGCATAACACTAATTGTATCACTATGCGTTTATTTGGCTGTTGAAGCACCGATTGCCGATATTGAAAGTTTTCTATTGCCTAGAAGTAGGCCAAAAGCTGATAAACAAACAACACAGAAAACATCTTCAGTGGCAATTGCAATATCGCAACGAAATTTGTGTGAATAATTATTTTCCAAAATAAAATAGAATATAATGACAAAACTAAAAAAGTTCTATTGTGAATGAGCTCTAAAAATATACCAGAGAAGTATTTTTTCAGACTTTTTCCAATACAGTTTTTTCACCTCTTAAAGCAATTTGGTGGATATTCAGAAAAACAAGCATTATAATAAAAAAGGACGGAAGAGCCATCATATGGCCCTGGAAATATTGTAAATAAAAATCATGGTTTATATTTTTCGGTATTTATTTTCAGAGTCGCATTCATACCCTTGAGTCCAATTAGAGAATCCCATTGGAGTACAAGTTGAGAACTATCCCTTTCTCAACTTGAGAAACAGCGATTTTTTTCATATAAAAAATGCCCTTTTGCTTGAGAACGCCATCGTTCTCAAGTAGTTTTCCTATTGAGAAACAATGCTCGAGGTTTGAGAAGCTCCTTAGTTCTCAACTTTAAATCTACCGTAACTCAAGCCCAATTTTTTGCTGGGATGGTTTCTTGAGAAAAACTGTTTCTCAAATGCCCCCATAAATAATAATCGCGATTTGCCCCTGTGAATTTTTTGAACCCATAAAAAATCGACCCGCCTTAATGTCAAAAAAATTACATATCTAGTCTATATATAAATACGCCACATGAACAACTTTAGGAACCTCCTGTGAGCGAACCGTTTGACCGATTTGAAGGAAATATGCACCGATGGAAAGGAAATTGAAAAAAAAACTGAGGTATAGGCCATTGTGTATCAATACCAAGTGTGAACTCTTCTTTTGACAACACACATTAAAATGTCGGTTTGTTTACATCCTGCACATATTAAAATGTCGCCAGCACCGAATAACAGAAAAGCAATGGCGTTGTTTTAACATCCTGCACACATCAACATGGCGGTCTCCTATCTTTTACCTAATGGTAGAAAGAGATGGGAAGATGGAAAGAAGTGAGACAAAAAAGGAAATTAAAAACAGGTGACTAAACTCACTTTGAAGTTTTCACGACTATGTCTATGATATCATATTTGTTATTAACCACAATCTCAAACAGGTGTTAAACTCATTTTGGAATTGTGACGTCTATGCAGAAGAGTTTACACTTGGTATTGATACACAATGGTATAGGCGGTATATTTTCAGGGGCGTCTCCGAAATTTAGGGATGGGGGTACGGGGCTAGCCTCGACCCCCTAAAGATTTTATTGGTCGAATTTTCGATCAAAAGCGATACTAGTATGTCTAAATGTTACTCATACGCACTGGCCAACCAAATGTTGCAAGCGCCCAGAGAACTGCATACGGCATGAAGTTTGACAACGTTGAAGTGAAGTCAGTTAAACCTTTATAACCCTCGGAGATGTCATCTCCTACTAGATCTAGTTCGATAGTAAAGGTGGACATTTTATGCCACAAAATCACTTAATTTGCCTCATTTTTTGGCAATATTGACGGGACTAATTACGCGATGCTTGACGCGGTTAAACCTTTCTTATAGATTGGGTCAGGTTTGGGATCCCTAACATGAAAACCAAAGGAAAATAAAAAGTACGAAATAGGACTGGTATTCCCGGTCTGTATTGATTTTATTCAAAAAATACTAACTAGATTACAAAGTTCATTCCTTGTTTTTTTGTACACGGAGAAAAATATTTTTCTCAAATCTGGAAAAATATTTTCTCAATCTCAAATTGTTAAAATTTACTTGATTTTCACTGAAATTAATCAAAAAAAGTGTACTTTAAACAAGCAAGTTATTTTCAAGTTTCAAACAAAAATAAAAACTATGAAGAACAATTTATTAAATAAATAATAAAATGTTTTTCTACATAGAATTGCATACATATTGGTTTACCTATTTTCAAGTTATATTTCATCGCAGTCCATATTGCTTGTGGGACATTAGCTATGGTAATTTCGTTTACTTCATTTGCATTACATACTCCTGTAATTTGGAGATGAAAATTGGGGGCAAAAAATTATGGAAATACATAGTTAATGTTTGCTATTACAAATCGTGGTTGTTTGACAAGCCAAAGAAACACAAGCAGAGTGACGCTCTAAATCCTCAGAACCCAAGCGCTCGCCCCATTGAATACATAGAAGGTAAACGTAAGGCCAAAAAAAAATTTCGGTTTGCACCGGGACTTTCTTATTTATTTTAGTTTTTGTTCAGACAAGAAAATATTTTCTTATTTATAAAAAAAAATGGATTTTCTTAGGAGCAAGAAAAAAGTGAGTTCAAAATCATTCCTCGATTTTCTTGTTTGTGCCTTGTTTTTAGAGAAAATTTCCTCCGTGTATTAATTATTCTTTACAAAAATATTGAACACATCATATGCCATACGTTCGTATGTATGTTAATACTTCAACTTAAATACATATTAATTTAACTTATTAATATCTTCCTATAACCACCTGGTTATAATTAAGCCTTAGACAATTCGTTTTTCGTCGCTTCAGTAATTATTGTCTCTGGAACAGGTTCTACCTGAGCGGGTTCCGCCTTTTTGGATGCTGGCTTGCTGTCACCATGTCCAAAAATTGCCTTTTCAATACCCAAAATAGGAGCCTCAAATGCTAATGTAGCAAAAATGGAAAGTGTTAGACTCAAACCAAAATCGTGCCACCAGCGCAGTACCTGCAAGAGAAAAAAACTTTAAAATACACATTTTTCGAAAGCATACTTCCACAATTTATTACCATGTCGTAATCGCTAAAGTGAGTATCAGTTTGTATACGGGCACCAGTTACCAATTGTACAATACGATGTATTACATACATGCAGTATGTCAGACGACTAAAGCCTGTGAAGAAACTCCAGGAGAGAAAATCATTGATTATACCACCATGACCATTATAACAAGCCCACACAATCCAACCAATAGCGCAAGCCCATGAAGCACGACTTAAAGGCTCATAAAGTGCACCCTCAACAATGGGAGCGCTTGGATTTTGCGGTAGTATACGCCAGTAAGGACCCCATAAATCGGTTAGCATAACACCAAAAGCCAATATCCAACCAGTGATTACCCATTTTTTAGCCAAAGGAATTTTCCGGGCACGATTTTTAGTATATAAGAAATAACCAAAGATGACACCCATCAACCAAGTGGGCACACGTGTATGCGTCGGATAGTAAGTTAGCCGTTGACGATCATCAACGTGATCATCATCGACACGGAAGAGGGTGAAGTTCCATTTCATAAAAGTGGCAAACGTGCAGCCCATGCAAAGTACAAGTAAAACAATTATTGGCGGCAGCGCTTTTTTACCCCACTTCCATAGGGGAATGAGGAACAGTGGTGATATAACGTAGAGCTGTGTGTCGACAGCCAGATACCATGATTGGGTGACGCACTGGAAAAAATAAAAATGAAATAAAATAGAGTAAAATTAAAAATAAAATTAATAGAAATAAAAAAGATTTAAAATTAAAAAATAAACTAAACTAAAAAAAGTAAAAAATAAAATAAAATAATGAAAAAATAAATAAAATACAATTTAATAAAATCAAGTTTCATTAAAATAAAATAAAATAAAAAAGGAAAGGAAGGATAAAATAAAATTAAAAAAAAAAATAAAATAAAATAGAATAAAATGAAATAAAATAAAATAAACAAAATAAAATAAAACTAAAAAAAATAAAAAAAAATAAAATTAAATAAAATAAAAAAAAATAAAATAAAATAAAATAAAATAAAATAAAATAAAATAAAATAAAATAAAATAAAATAAAAAAAAATAAAACAAAATAACATAAAACAAAATAAGATTAAAAGAAAAATAAAAAATATATAGTATAAAAAATAAAATTAAATAAAAATAAATAAAATAAAATAAGATTAAAATAAAAACAAATTAAAAAATAAAGTAAAAAAAAAATAAAATAAAAAAAAATAAAAATAAAATAAAATAAGTAAAATAAAATAAAATTAAATTAAATTAAAAAGAAAAAATGTATAAAAAAAGGACGCGTGGCACTCGTGGACTGCCGCGGTAAAGCTATTGCATATCACTTTTTATCAACTTATGCAATTATAATATTTATGAAAACTCAATGAGCATATTTATGACTTTAGAGCAGTACAGCCCTAACCTGTTAACAGTATAGCCTGAACAGCTCCAATTTTATGTACAACGTCACACTGTTAGTAGTATAGCCTAAATGTAGGGAACGCATACAGATCCAATTTTAATGTAATGTAATGTACAGCTCCAATTTTATGTAATCGGCCTGTTGCTAACATTAGTACAACGTCATACGCCTAAATATAGGCAACGCTTATATTTATTTTTGTTGTTGGTAACGCCGAACCTTTTAACATTGAAAAAAGTCCGTTACTACGAACTTTTTTAACATTAACATTTTTTTCATTTCACACCCACCGCCAAGGCCTGCGATAAAATCTATGCAATAGCTTAAAAAATAAAATAAAATAAAATAAAATGAAACGAAATGAAATGAAATAAAATGAAATAGAATAAAATAAAATAAAGGACGAAATGAAATAAAATCAAATGGAAAAAAACAAAAAATAGAAATAAAATTTAATAAAACAAAATAAAAAAGGATAAAAAGTAAGAAATAAAATAAAGTGAAATGAAATTAAAAAAAAACAAACAATAAATAAAAAATTAAAAAAAAATAAAATAAATTAAAATAAAACGAAATACATGGAAAAAACGTAAGAAAAATATAAAAACAAACACATAAAAATTAAAAATTAAATTTAATAATAAAAATAATATTAAATAAAAAAAGGGAAAAATATACTTAGGTAACTAAAACGAAATAAAATTAAATTAAGTTTAGTTAAACTAAATTTAATTAAATCAGATTAAATAAAATTAGAACTAATTAAATCAAATTAAAATATGTACTCACAATCTTTTTGGGGTAGACATAGTTTTGTACATATAAAAGGGTTGCCCACCATGTATTGGAGCAACGATCATCCTGTGTACCGAGTTTCATCCACATTGGACCATGCCCAGAATATTTATACAACGACATAATATAAAGTATAACAACAGCTACTACAGGCGTCAAACGTATATAACGATGGAAATACATCAAAGGTAGGTTTAATTTTCCTTTACTGGTTTTGAGTAAAAACGTTTTTTTTTTTAATTAGTACTGATTGGAAAAATATACATTAGATCAAAAAGATTAAAAATTATAGATATTGATACTATTTTAAGAATGTCGAAAACAGCATTATTTTTAGAGCTCTATCATTGATGGTTGATTTTTTTCTGGACTCATCGCAAAAAAGTTCTAAGCAAAAATTTTGTTTTTTCGCGGCTCGGACCTAACCTCAAAAACCCTAAGTCAAATTCTGGTAATATATTCGGATTCAAAATTTTTTTTTTTTTTTTTTGATATTTTCGGTGCACCTGTCCATATTTTGATTTTGAATTTTTTTGGGGTATTTAATTTAATAAAAAACTAGGTCCACTTCATTTTTTTTGTCCCTCTCAAAAATTATATCAGTATTTATGATATTCCAAAAAATTATTTTTTTTCGGTCCCAGTCTAATGTTTCTTTTACTGGCTACACTTGCAGTAAATCGGCCGTAACCGCTAAAATTAAGTATCAAAAAAACTACTTACGTCCGCTCCATTTCGCGAAAAGCACCCCACAACATCAGCAGACCGGACATGAAGAAGAAAGTATCCACACAAAGTGTAGCATTTTGCACCAACATGGAATAAGGAGTTTCAAACCACTGAAAAGATAACACAAATTTTTGCCGTTTTTTTTAATTTCTCGTAAAATTATTTCAGTTACACTTACGGTATATATTTTATTCCTGTTGATATGCGGTAACTCATAAAAAGTCATATAGCCATGACCAAAAACGACCCACATCATAGAAAAACAACGCAATCCATTCAGACATGATATAACATTGGGATTATTTGTCTCCTTAACTGTGAAAATCTTTGGCGCATTGGTGAGCACGGAAAAGGCTATAAATAGTTGTTTCTTTGGTTCTGTAATGAAGAAGAGCGATGTAGGAATATGTTAGTATCCTTTTGAGATATGGTAACGAGTTATCTAGATAAATCTATTTTAATTTTTCTTTTGTTTTTCTATTCACTTGAGCTATAAGTTGAGGTTATTTATTCATTCTAGTCATTTGGTTTATTTTATTATTTTTTTAATTTTTTTATATTTCAATTTTTAGCTATAAGTTTTTGTATTCGTCAGCAATTCTAGTCTTTAAAGTTTTTATTGAGGCATCCCTATAATGTAGTCCGTTTCCGTAACTCTATTCGATAGATCGTTACGACCGATGTATTCGATTTGATGTCTGTTTTCGGAAATCTTGGCACATACTAACAAATCTATATGGCTGGTTCTCATTAAGTCAAAATGACTGACCTCAAAAGCTGACTCAACTGCCACCATGTCGATTTGGTGTCAAATGTGTTTTCATTATGTCTTTAAAACTGGCATGGAAATTCGCATTTAATTTGTGGCGGTAAAATCGGCTGTGCGCACGTAATATTACACACATTTGCCAACATTTTTGCAAATTTATTTTGTGTGTCAAACGTTGAAAATTCCGCTGGCAACTGAAGTTCAATCGTTTTCACATGCATCATTTGATATGACAACGTGCTGTCAAAACTGACTACAAATGCAATTGACACAATTGACAACCGTTTTCATTGGTTTGACAACATTTGATGTCATATTTTGGCCTAATGAAATTAAAGATATTTTGAAGGCGATCCCAAAAAACTTTTTTTACCTCGCCATTTTAAATCCGATTTTAATGAGTCATGGAGGTGGACTGGAAAAACTTTTTTTTTGTGTATGGGGACCGATCCGGGTTATTGTACATGTTACTTAAAATGTTGCGAAAAGTGACATTTGTTAAAATTAACACGGAAATGGGAAAAATAACCGAAAGTAAATATATAACCAGAGAATAAATGAAATAAAAAAATTAAATTTGCTAGCAACATTTCACGGCAAGCTAAATGCATGTTGCTGACGAAATTCCACGGCTGTTAGGTTAGTAGCTACCTGGCTTAAAAGAAATTAAATTTTGTGGAATCTTTTTCTCACTTCTTTTTGATGGGGCGACAACCAAAATTTTTTTAAAAGTGATTTACTGAATCGTTAGAATCGATAGTGCAAGCTAAAAGTCGTTAATTAAGATATCGATAAAATTTTATATGAAATCTGGCAGCGAAAACTGGAAAATAATTGAAAATTTAATATGAACTCACCATTATTTTTTGTTTTGATATAATCATAAACGCTACTGGCTATCAAACAGAATGCAATGAAACTAAAGAAAACACTGAAAAAAAATTTGGAAAGTCATTAGAAAGAAATATATAAATAATACCGTTAATCAAAAAATGTATCACACTCACATAGCAAATATATCGATGGGACGCAAAACTATCGGCTTGTCATATTTACAATACTTTTCACTTAACATTGGTGTTGAGATTTTGGCATCGTAGTATTTATTCATTATACCGGTTAAAATTTCATTACCCAATTTAGCCGAACATGAACTTGGTATACATATACCCAATTCGAATTTTTCTGGTGTTGTATACTTATAACTGATTCTGGACTCTGTCATAGCGCTTCGTGGTTTAATCTGTTGCATATACCTTTTAATTGGTACACTCGCTAAACAATATTGTCCATGGATGGCGTCGTTTGTACTAAACTTCCAAGAAGCTGCTATACATTCCTCATATGCGCCAAAGCTCACGGTATGACCCCACATCAAGCCGAAAGGCAAACGGCCCCATGAATCGGGAACTATAATAAAGCGTGAAAGGTTTGTTATGAAAAGAGATGTAGAAATTTTTTGTTTGTAAAAATTAAAGTTAAAGTTAGTTTGGTGAAAAAAATTTTTTGATTACAATGTTTGCAAGGACATTTTCAATACATAGTTTTTTTTTTTACAATCGATTTTTGGTTATAAGATTTCAAACAATTGGCCAGTTCACAAGAGTCTCATATTCGTTGTATGGTTTATTTTGTTACCATGGTTTCTTATATAAATTTTTCAAAAAAACATAGCACAACAGACATGAAATAAGAGACCTTGTGAATTGCCTAAATATAAAGTGAGGTTCAATTGGTAAAATTATTTAATAAGATATCGAAACTAAGATCCGAAAGAACTAGTTCAATAGTTTGATCGAAGTAATAACGAACTAATCTTTTCATTGAACTCAAAACACAAAAATAACCAATACAGAAGTTAAATCAGTATTTAAAAAAATCGACTAGCTCGTAGCCAGTTATTTTTACAGCTTTGTTCGTTTAATTGCAAGATACTTTAAAACTATTGAAATCATATGCAAAGTCACTACCTACATATTTCGATTAACGGTAGCCATTTTTATGTATGTGTATTGAATTTATGATACTACCTTTATTTTTTTTCTTTTTATGGGCAGGGTTTTGATTTATAATCATTGCTTTTGATTATCAATGCTTTGAGTAATAATAAAAAATTTGGATTAACCAAGAATAAAAGCGGTTAGGGTATAAGAAATTGTAGAAATAGCACATAAAAATAAAAATACCATGGTCATTAAACTGTGGCAAAAAAAATAAAAACAAATAAGGAAGTTCGGTTAAACCGAACATTAAATACCTAGCGGTATTTTTCATATGTTTTTCGAAATTTTCCATTTCGGAAATGGTCGTGGTTGGGAAGCGATTTCGTCCAATTACATCATTATATAATGACCAGGGGGATTCACCTATAAATTATCATTTTAGCCATTTCCTTTACCGAATTATGTCAATTTAGGTGATTTTCGAAGTTTTCGATATTGAAAGCGGGCTTGGTTGGAGGGCGATTTTATCCAATTTCATCAGGTATGCTCCCAACGATACTAGTATGCTTTGTGCCAATGTTCATCGTTCTATCGTAATCAGTTTAAAATTTACGGCCAGTCGAATTTTCAAAAATGCCTCTCTTAAAAGCCTCTCTTAAAAAAATTTTATGGAAAAATCATAAGACCAGGGGGATTCACTTATAAAATTATATCATTTTAGCCATTTCAGCTACCGAGATATGTCAATTCATGTTATTTTCGATATCGAAAAAGGGAGAGTGGTTATCATCCGATTTCGCCCATTTTCAATAGCAACCTACTTGGCCAGAAAGTAACGTAAGTATACAAAATTTCATAAAATTATCTCAATTTTTACTGAAGTTATCGTGTACATTAATGAAATTTTTTTTCAACCTAAAAACTTTTATATTATCTACCTCGATTATATAGTACCGTTATGTGTACAAAATTATAATATTTTTCTGAGTCATTTTGTTCACGTTTTATTACATGCGGCTGGGTATAAAAATCAGCATTTTTTTAGTTTTTTTATACACTGATTTTAGTATGCTTTCGATATCTTTTGATTTTTATTTCATCTGTCATGTGATAACAGTTAACTAATAATGGTTATTTTTAAGCGGTCTTGAACAAATTATATGGGGATCGAGGGATCACTTTATAGTTTTCCAGCTAGGAAAATGTCCGTATACGTATCTGAAAATGGAAACGACTCGGGCCGTTTATTATATCGAGCCGGACAAGAGAAATACATGTGTGGTGACCCTATCTGACATTTGGGCAGGGCTACACCTCGTTACAACAACAACAACAACAACAACAACAACAACAACAACAACGATACGTATATTTGTAAAAGTACAAAAAACCTTCCTAAGACCGACGCATTCTATCATGTTTTTTTGTATTTTTTTTACACGTTTTCTGATAAGATTTCTGATGTTTTTGAGATACGAAAAACGATGGAAAGATATATGATCGGTAAAACGTAAGTTGCTCTGCTGGCTAGGTTTCTAGAAACCCTTAAACAATTTTTTTTTGCAATTATTTATTTTTGGTCAATAATTTTAATTTTTTTTTTTTGTTTAATTTAAAAAAGCTATAAAAAGATGTTTAATTTTCTTTGAATTTGGCTATAACATCAAGCATCTACACTTTGACTTCAAATTCAGATTCAACGAGCACTTATAAACAGAAAAAATAGATGCCTCAGATCGTAATTACGATGAGTCCTGGAAAGGTCCTTATGTGAGTTGTTTCGTTGTAAAGAAGTTTCAGCGCTCGATTTTAATTTTTAAAATTTTTCAATTTTTGTTTTCACTTAGAGCAGTTATTACATAAGTAAAACATTTTTAATCTGCACATTATTTTTATATAACTTATTTCACAGTCCATGATTATCCGTCATAACATTTCTATATTCATGATCACATATTTTTTAAAATATATTCGTATACACTTACACTCAATAGCCCATTCATAATATTCGTCGAGCGCTGACGATATACGATCGATATCCTTTAAACACTGTGAGTTATCGTAAACTTTCGTTTCATTACTTAAACCGCGAGTGACAATATTAGCACCGTCCTTATAGAATAAATACGCGAGATCATTGGTGAAGGGAGAACCGGTATTAGCTATAGCTTTTGTTGATATATCAGCCTTTGAATTGGCTATTAGTAACGCTAAGGTAAGCGACAACGCCGCAAGGATATGCCGCGCTGTCATGTTTCTAGCGATTTAAAGATTAATTATATTGTTCAATCGCCTAGGATTTAATTGTTAAACCACTTATCGCGAAAATATATGGAATAAAACTGCAGGTAATCCATATTAGGCGATAACTTTTATAGTCACATTTATCAATTTGAGTAAAATACATAAGGTGCACATGTTGATTAACATGACATGAATAATAGTGGCTTTAAATCTTTTTGTCTCGAGTAGATAACCATTCTTTAAATGTATGAAATGGGCTAACTGATTAAGTTCATGTTAAATTGATAAAATACCGAATGCTCTGGGACCTTAGAAAATATCAAAAGGGTATTTCACATAGTAATTTCTGTCAAATAAAAAAAAAAATTATGTTACCAAAAATATATGGCCAAATATTGCGTGTAAGAAGACCAAGGGCAAGCAATTATTTTTTAATTATTTTTGTATTACTTCTTAGCAGTGGCGAATTTTTTACTATATTTCTTGCGTAACTCTTTCTGTGTTTTTTTGTGTAATTTTTACTATATTTTTTGCGTAGTTTTTTCTATATTTTTTGGGTCATTTTGTGTAATTTTACCATATTTTTTATGTAATTATTACTTTATTTTTTTGGTAATTTTTTACTGTATTTTTTGCGTGATTGTAATCTTTTTTTGCTTAATTTTTATTTTATTTTTTGCGTAACTTTTACCGTTGTTTTTGTGTAATTTTTACTATATTTTTTCGGAAATTTTTTAATATATTTTTTAAGTAATTTTTACTATTTTTTGTGTAATTTTTATTTTATTTTTTGCGTAACTTTTACCGTGGGTTTTGTGTAATATTTTTACTGTATTTCGTTTAATTATTGAACCGATGTCAAGTTCCAAGGATAAATGCGTATGGAAAAATGACTGTGAAAAATATGACGTTTTGGATCCCGAAAGGGGGGTTTGAAACTGAAAACCCCTCCCCGTGATGATCCTGACCACGTGGATCCGCCCTTGCTTCTTAGAATGGCGAGATAAAATACTAGGAACATTTCGCTATAGATTTTCAAGGACTTGTCTTATTTTGGTATGGTAAGCAACTATATAAATTCCGCGGGAAAAAGTTCTGAATGAATATTTTCTTTATAAGGGCCGTTCTAGGGTAATCAGGGCTTAAACATTGGTAAAAATATTTTATTCCACTTTTTGAATGTGGAAATTTTATTAACGGTAAAATTAATATAAAAAAAAATATTTGAAAAAATAAGGGGCCACCGTAAGAGCCACCCTACTTGTACGTAAGTATGTAGATTACTAAAATTCCTTGCCAATTAAAAAGTATACATAAGTATATCAACTAGAAGAAAAGTTTACGTTTAAGGAATAACTCGTTTTCCAATGCTAAATATTTGAAGGAAAAAAAGTTGTGTACGAATAGATTGTAGGTCATTTGGTCAAGTGGAACATTACAGAATTCGAAAATATTTTTAAACACCGCCCTACCACACAAATTGTTTAAAAACATCCCAACTTAGTACTTAACAAAAATTGAAAATATTAAACAATTTTGAGATAGGAACAATTTTAAACAAACAGGGAGATTTTGAAAAAATATTACGAAATAGGGTATTACACGATATGCTTTGTCAGATGTATATGTAATTTTTTGGTATGGAAGCAAATTCAAGCCGTGTAAACACAAAAGAGAAATGTCTTCTGACAAAACTTATGTACGAACATCCCTGCAAAAATCTAGAGTACTCTATTACCTATCCAAAGAGTACTCCAATTGGAGCATCAGAGTACTCCAAATGTAATCCTTTTTCATATACAAATTGTGCTCCAATTAACATTGCGATGTCCTAGGACTGGACCACCTACTCCAACCTTCGCTTTGTTTCTGCTACTCCATGGAGTACCTACTGTCAGAGTACTTTGCAATGTACTCCAATGTTGTTACTCCTTGTAGTATATATTGTCAGAGCGATAGTGTCGTGATTTTCGTCGATAAGGCAGGAGCAATGATCGGCTTTCAAAAAGCTGAAGGTGGTCCGATTATGTATACAAAGGATTACTATTGGAGTACTCCAATATCAGAAAATTGGAACACATAATCCAACGATTTTTTCAGGGATAAGCAATAGAATGGTTTCTATTTCCATCTCACAGCGTGTAACTAAACGCAAAGCAAATTAAACAAATTTGGCACACTTATGAGTACATATGGATCGAGAACGTGACAGGTACAAGTGACCATACTATCGTGTATAATAACCTTAAGCCAATAGCTAATGCATTTGCTGAAAGAACCACCTGCAGTTCAAAGTTAATGGAATAACCATGAAATAACGTAACGCGTCAGACCCAGAGAGATAAGATATCCCAAAAACCAGAACCGTTTTTTTTTTTGCTATTTTAAATATTTGTGGACAAATATCAGAGAACTGGAAAAATTTCAGAAAATCGATTCTCCTGCAGCTTTTAATAAAAATGAAATTAAGAAAATAGCCTGGCCAAAATGATACAACCAACGACATAACAATAGTGGTTAAGTAGCAATAACTCCCACATAGCCAAATTTTGGTAGAGGGCATAGGTTCATCACTAGAAAGAAAACTTCAAAAGTCCCAATCGATCCCATAGGGTGAATTCTGGTTCTATGATATGATAACGTGAAAAAAAATTTGTATGAATATGACGTTTCTTTTCACAAATTTTGTATGAAAATTCTTTTCATTTTATCATTTCATAGAACCAGAATTCACCCCATGTGTGCTAAAAAAGTTTTTCGGGGTCAAAGGTCAACATTTTAGGTTTTTTGGACTTTTCTGGAGTAACCAGTTCTGAGAAAGGTATCAAGCCGATTAAAATAACGTTCCGGTTTCAGTTTTGTGACACGATTCGGTTCCGATTTCGTTCCGCTTTCGGTTTCCAAATAAAAACACAACCGCAAAAGAATTTACCTACTACAAAGCTTATGTATTTAGTTGCAAAATACATAGGTCTGAATTTTTATAACATTTTTCCAATATAATGACACTATACCACAAAATCCACTTCTTTGAAGAGATTAAGAGATAAAAAATGGCATTCCCTGTTTTTCGAAGTTAGCCTCCAAAACTTAGTTACGGGCTTTTGAAGTTCGACGTTGTACCCTACGAAGATTTGGTTTTCTAATTATTTCGTTAAAAAAATTTAAAAAGGTTTAATGTGGGCGTGGCCTTCTTGCTTCTCTTACTTAATTGGTGCACTTTCGTTTTATTTGAAAGTGTATTTATTTAAATTTTTTAAACAAAACCAAATTTTCGAAGGGTCCAACTTAGAAAGTCGAAAGCCCGTAACTTAGTTTTGGGGTCTAGCATCGAAAAACGGAATTTGATACTGAGGTCAAAACGGGTACCCTTTGGTAAAAGAAAATATCGCACCCTAAATCAAAAACCGTCACAACTCAATTTTTTTTAAGGCGCTTTCTTGGCATAGGTTACGTAGTAAAAAGTAGTACAGCCATTACATAATTTCTTTTTTCTTTTTGACTATTATCGTTTTTAAAAATCGAATGAACTTTGTGCGATCTAGAAGGAATTAACTGAAAGTTACTCTGATTTTGAGTTGTGCCTCTTTTTTTTAAGGGCCTCATTATGTATGACTAACGATAGCTCTGCTCACAAAATCGCCTAGCCATCGCATTTCTAGTTGATTTTTTGTCATTCCATCGTGTAAAAAGCAATTCGACCGATTCGCACCTTGTATTTGAAGATTGAATGAAAAATCGACCAGAAAAATACAATTAATATTTAGAAAGTTCCATTTGACATTCAGAAAAATACAATTAATATTCAGCAAATTTCTTTGTACCTATAGGCTGATTTACACGGATCGATTATCTAGTCGATTTTTATCGTTCCACTGCTTTCCACCTTCAAATACAAGGTTTAGATCGATCGAATTGCCATTTACACGGTGGAACGACAAAAAATCTACCAGTTTAAATGAGCCTGAAGTTTTCTGAATATCAATTGTAATTTTCTAAATATCAAATGGAACTTTCTGAATATTAATTGTATTTTTCTGGTCGATTTTTCATTCAATCTTCAAATACAAGGTGTGAATCGGTCGAATTGCTTTTTACACGATGGAATGATAAAAAATCGACTAGAAAATCGACCCGTGTAAATCATCCTTAAAGAGTCGATTTTCTGGTCGATTTTTGTTGTTCCACTGAGTTCTACCTGCAAATACAATTTCGAATTGCTATTTACACGGTGGAACGGAAAACTTGACTAGAAAATTCGACCCGTGACAGAAAACTGCAAAAATCCGCATAGATCCCATTTGTGCTGAAAAAGTTATTCAAGGTCAAAGCTCGAAAAGAAATCCTAAAAATCCCTAAAACAATGTTTTTTCCCCCGACTTTTGACCCCGAACAACTTTTTGTAAAAAAAAAATGAAGCAAAAAAAAAAATTAAGTAGTAAAACAAAAAAAAAAAAAACAATAATAAAAACGAAATTTTTAAACAAAAATTAATTAAAATAAAATTGAGGAAAATAAATAAAAAAATATTAAAATTAAAAAAAAATTAAATAAAATAAACTAGCAAAAAATTAAGTAACAAAATTAAAACCAAAGAAATAAAATAAAATTAACCAGAAATTAGCAAAAATAAAAAAAAGTAAACGGAATTAAATAAAATAAAGTGAAACAGAGTAAAAAATAATAATTTAAAATAAAATTTAATAAAACAAGATAGAAAAACAAAAATAAAGAAAAATAATGTAATATAAAAAAGAAAAAAGTAAAGAAAAAAATGTATTAAAATAATATAAAATAATATGAAATAAATACAAAAAAAAAAAAATACAAAAAAATATATAATATAATAAAATAAAATATATGTAAAGATGAATTAAAATAAAATAAAATTAATTAAAAACAATAAAACAAAATAAAAGAAAATCAAATAACATAAACCAAAATAAATAAAATTATTTTAAAATAAAATAAGATTAAGCAAAAGAAATAAAACAAAATAAAGTGAAAAAAGGTAAAATAAAGACAGTTCTTTTGTAATATGATGATTTATGACCATTTTTCTATACAATAATAATAGTAATAAATAATTTTGAGAACCTTCAAAATCAGCTGTCTTACTCCACATTATTACCGTCTGTCAGGGTAAAATTCCATTTCGACTTATCATCGATATGGATCGCGATCCAATAATTTTTCATGCCAAATGTTCAATACGGATGTAACATACATGGTACGTGTCAATATGGATCGTCTGTGTGACACCACTCTGTGAACTGTGAATGGTGAATGTCAAATAGGCAAATGACAGCTGTCAAAAAGCTTTTCCTTTCTTTCCGGTGACTGCTCTACAAAAGACGCTAAAGTACGTAAATTTTGCTTAAATTAATCGTAAAAAATATTTGTAATCGCTACTCAGATGAGTTTAGAAAAAGAAAAATATAAATGTGCAACTTTTTCTACGCCGCAAATGCATAATCGTTTGCTGAGACGTTTGTGATTATAGGAAACGAATGCAGTGTTTTCGTTAAACCGAGTCTTGGAACAGCGTTTACAAATAAATTTTGCTAATTTGTTATATCAAAAAAGCATGATAATTAATGTTTACTTTGCTTATATTTCAGGATGTTTATGCCAAAGGCTCATCGTGTCGCCATTTACGAGTATCTCTTCAAAGAGGGTGTCATCGTTGCCAAAAAAGATTTCCATGCACCCAAACACCCCGAATTGGAAACTATTCCCAATTTACATGTCATCAAAACATTGCAGTCGCTTCACTCACGCGGCTTGGTAAAGGAACAATTCGCCTGGAGACATTATTATTGGTACTTGACCAATGAAGGTATTGAATACTTGCGCAGTTTCTTGCATTTGCCACCTGAAATTGTGCCAGCTACATTGAAACGCCCAGCTCGTTCAGAGACAATGCGTCCACGCCCAGCAGCATCTGCACGCAGTGGTGAGCCATCTAAGACTGGTGAGGACCGTACAGCGTACCGTCGTGCACCTGGTGGACCCGACAAGAAGGGTGATGCTGGTCCAGGTGCGGCCGATGTTGATTTCCGTGGCGGTTTCGGACGTGGTGCTCGTCCTCAATAAACGGTGTGTATGTAAACATATGTTGGCACTTATTTAGTAGTAAAGTGAAGATGCAGAGGGTATTTTTTATTTTAAATTAAATAAAAAAGATGAAAACATGAATTTTTAAGTCTTTCAGAATGAAGTGGGTGTTCTTTTAAATGAAGAAAAAAAGACTAGTGGAAAAAGTTTCACAGAACGACAGTGAATTTTACTCAGCCGGTGTGAGATCTGATGAGCTCTTATCTGTAATCCAGTATGGTTTCACACCAAGGATTAAGAAGCTAAAAGAAAGGTATACAAGTTACTTGCCGGCACTATTTTGCCAAGGCAAATTCTGGTTACTTGCAATTCGCCAATCGTTCTTAAAAGTAGCGTAAAGTGGATGAAGTTTGTTATCCATAGACTCTGATAGTTGACGGGCTCAACCGGAAAAGGGCTTACCTCAGGATCCTAGTTGCACTTGATCTGTCTCAAGCTTTTAGCACAATCAATCACACGCAGCTGCTTTCCGATTTGGACGACTCGACTTTTTCTGTGGAATATTATAATCAAAAAACCGAAAAATGACCCGGGTCCGATACCAAAATTGGGGCGGGCTCCATGGTATTTATGTGCAAAACACATTTATGAGTTGGCGGCTTTCGGTCGTGTGACAACAATGGTTACCGCCACTGTGCAACTATTTTTGAGCGTTTTTAGGGACAGCCTAATGTAACTTTGATTGCAAATATCTGTTCAGCCCGTTTGCCCATATAAAAAGCAAAAAATAAAATAAAGCGCTTCCGGATTCTGGATCCTGAGGCCAAACCCCGACTTTGGAGCTATCTCCCATAATTTATTAGCAGTTGAACTCTAAAGGAAACTAATACCAAATATATACCCATGTATAAGATGAAAATCTCAGATATTTTCAAAAGCCCCATTTAGTTGAAAAATGCCTTCACAATAATTTTCATCGACGCCCTAGTGAGAAAAATCCCTCACTATAATTTGGGAATTTTAGTTCATTAAAATGATTAATACCAGTATTCTGTCTCATATCAAGTCACTAAATTTGAGACATTTCATTAGATACAATTTTTGTGACTTGAGATGACTCCGGTATTCTATAAGAAAAAGTCACAAGAAATCTACCATAGTCCCTCTCGCTCATTTTAAGGTGTGGTGAATACAAAAATTGCATACATTTTAAGTAACGCATTTGACACTAGCCCTATAGATGTCGATGTAGCCCAGAGTTCAATGAGCTAACTAGTTCGTGAACTACCCAAGTCTATCGCTCACAACAAGCCATCGAGATATTGACATCTTTCGTGCCATCTATGATAATTGCACTCTTTTTAATTATGCCAAGTTCGGTAAGATCTATAAATAATAAAAGAACGTTAACATACGTCCATACGTGCATTAATTTCGGTAGAAAAGCGATTCATATAAAAAGTTCTGCAGTATGGAATGTGCGCTATGTGGCTCGACCCGTTCTAATGAGATTGAATATGGGGAAATGTATCTTGAACGAAACATAGCGGCGCATGCAAATTGTTTGCTTTTTTCCAATGGACTACAACGAACATGGTCTACTAATGTGGAATTCTTCGGGTATTTGTTTGCCCATATAAAAATTCAGCGTCTGAAATTCCTGAACAAGAAATGCTGTTACTGTCACAAAACGGGCGCAAATATTTGTTGTTCGAAACCCCAATGCATCACTTGGTTTCACTATATATGTGGCATTGAAAATAATGCTAGATATCAATTTGTCGAACCATATCGTTCATATTGTGATCGTCATGTGCCATGTCCCAAATACCGACCAAAACGTGCCGAAAGCTGCGCCATTTGTTTGGATAGAATTTACAATAAGAGTAAAGTTTTTAGTGCAGCAAAAATATTGCGTACACCTTGTTGTCGCAATGGATGGTTTCATATCTTCTGCTTGCAAAAATATGCGCATACATCTGGAAATTCATTTAAATGTCCACTATGCAATAATGTGGACAAATTTAAAAAAACTATGCCCTATTGGGGTGTGCGTGTTTTGGACAATAGGACAGATGATTTGTTGCTACAACCAGATAATGAATTGCCATACGTAAACAGCGCTTTGGTTCGCCAAAATTTGAATGGTCGCGGGCAATCTATTTGCTTAAATACATATGACGACTATAATTTTGAATACCCCTGTTACACCATGGAATCACCACGTGCCTACTCTGAAAGCAGTTGGTATTATGAAGAGACTTACAGAGATTTGTACCCCTATCACCGCGTGGAATCACCACCGTCCAATATATTAATATATTTCCAATTGCCCAGCTGGATCATCAGCGATATATTTTGTCATCCATTTATCAAATTGCGCCGTCAATGTCAAGCATATAGTACTTCAAGAAGTTATCATACACTTCCATTTACTTTGGTGCCTATCATCATACAAATCTATAAGCAACAAGGTTTTGGAGCTTTTTGGAAAGGTTTTGTCTACTGCTTACTTTACCGTGGAATTTCATGGATTTTATATAAACTTGTATTCATTTCAAAGAGAATTTTTAGTCCATATTTTTCATGGCCCGTTTATTTAATAACAAAATGCATTTCTGCTACTTTATTACTAGGCTTAAATGCTGAAACCTTGATTTACACGGTACATAGTCTGAAAGCCGGCTCCATCAGTAGCTGGAGTAGCATGTTGCCGGATGGTGAACGATATTTTATTTTCTTATTTATAGAGATCGCTAAAGATATATTACGCTGGTTCATTAAAACTCACATATTATCTCCTGTGGCGCCCAATGAGCGTGACATTCGTACGGGGCAAGAAGAACAGACATTTGAAAATCAGCGATTGGAAATGAAAACAAATTTTATTACCGACATTTTATTATACCCCTTAGAAACCATTTTATGTCGTTTGCAATTGCAAGGCAGTGGTGTTGTTATAGATGATCTGGATAACGGTAATAAACTAGTCCGCATAAAAACAAATTATAAGAATGATATCGATTGTTATGAAAAGATTTTGAAAAAGGAGGGCTTCAGTGGACTTTACAAAGGATTCGGTGCATTAATTCTGCAATTTGCTGTACAATATACTATTATAAAAATTGCAAAAAGAGTATTTTAATTTAAATGTATTGAGTTAAGATTTTCTATAAATACAGGAGGATTTACCTAAAAGTTTATACTATTTTAGCTATTTATCTTGCCGAATTAGGTTATTTTCGATATCGGATGTGGACGTGGTTAGAGGGCGATTTTATCCAGTTTCATCAGGTATACTCCCAATGATACTAGTATGCTTTGTGCCAAATTTCATCGTTTTACCGCAATCAGCTTAAAGGTTACGACCAGTCGAATTTTCAAAAATGCCCCCCGAAAAAGGGGCGTGGTTATCATCTGATTTCGCCCATTTTCAATAGCAACGTACTTTGGCCAGAAAGTAACCTTGATGCCAAATTTCATGCAAATATCTCAGTTTTTACTCAAGTTATGTCAATTTATGTGATTTTCGATATCGAAAAAGGGGACGTGGTTATCATCCGATTTCGCCCATTTTCAACAGCAACCTACTTTGGCCAGAAAGTAACCTGTATACAAAATTTAATGCACATATCTCAATTTTTACTAAAGTTATCGTATACAGGGACAGACGAACGGACGGACATGCCTTAATGAACTTTTTTTCCAACCTATGTAAGAACCATAATGTATCAGTACACATTGGTACACAATTGAAGAACTTTCATATATGAAACTATTCAGGCCGATTTCTCACCTTGCGGATTTTCTCACTCATATAATTTGTGAGCAAAAATGTATAGAATTGACATGGCGGGTATACCACGCACCAAGACTTGGCATGGCGTAGCCCAGGGTTATTTTTTATAAAAAAGGACAACTCAGAAAGTTGTCCTGCACAAATACCATGGATCCCGCCCTAATTGTGGTATCGGACCCGGTTAATTTTTGGGCTTTTTGACCATAACTTTCCACAGAAACAAAACCCCGTCTTTTGAGCCACATCCCATAATTTTAACTAATTTATTAGCAGCTGACCCCTAAATAAAACAAATACATACCATTTTTTTATATTTTTTGGTTTTATTTCTTTTATTCAATTTTATTTTATTTTACTTTATTTTTAATTATTACTTTAAAAAGGATGTTTTGTTGTCCAATCGTCGCTACACAAGGGTAGTGTGTGCGATAGTAGCGCTCGTTCTAGGTCACCGTTGCCGACAATTTTTTACTTTGCTTCATCCTCATTTGCCTTATCAGCAGTATTCCTCGTTTTGCTTGTAAAAGCAAACAAACAAACATACAAAGCCGCCCACCCACAAAGCAACAACACAAATGTCAATCTATTTTGTATATTTATCGCAATTCTTGTCAATTTTCAATCACCAGCAGAAATAAAACAAATAATTACGCTGTGAAAATTGTAAAACCAACAAAAGTTTTGTTACATTTATTATGAAAACTTTAATAGTGTTATTCTGCGATTAAACGTGCATAATTAAAACTGCAAAATAAATAAATCAACATAAAATTTTGTGACAAAAAAAGCAAGATAGTAGCAATGGGGCAAGTACAATCAATTAGCGACAGCACCATTCCGGACACCGTGGATGCAGTGCACATGCAAGTGGTGCGCCACGCCAAAGTACTTTCCGAAATCAACTCGCTGACCTATGAAGAGTTCAAAGCTTGCTTGGATAACCTAAATGCGCTGTAAGAAATTTTGTACTTAGATTTTTTTCTTGTTCTCAAATGGATTTTGTTTGCAACTTCTTTTGCAGCTCACGCAAATGCATCGATCCGAATGGCAAACAATTGGTGTTCCTGGTTAAACGTGGCACAGATACGTCCCTATTATGGAAAGCTACAGTGAAAATTGCTTGCGTTAAAGTAGATCCAGCTACGCGAAAAATCGATAGCTATAAGTTTTTGAATTTGAAGCAATTTTTATGCGTTTTCAGAACATTTCAATCGCATTTAGAAAGTTTGGTGTCCAGTGAAAATCAACAGGTAACTATGCTAGAAGTAGAAAAGCAGTAAAGGCATTCGCGGCATACCTTCCTGTTGTTGTAGCGAGGTGTAGCCCTGCCTAAATGTCAGACAGGGTCACCCCGAGTGTATTGCTCTTGGTCGGGTCGATATAAGAAAACGGCCCGGGTCGTTTCGGCACGATGGGTACAGCACAAGTACTGGTACCGTTCTCGTAGAACCGGCAATACAAGAAACTAGCCGTGTAGGCTATGTAGGTCATTTAGCGTTACCCAGGGTGCACCAACTGGGAGGCGACCTACTTTTACACCCTTACATACCTTCCTGTCCTGATATACGGCTCAGAAGAATGCTATAGGATGCCTCTTTTTGCGACCCTGGGTAGAAAGCACGCGGAAATGCTCAGTGGACAGTTTCTGCTTAACGCTCATAAACCTACAAGCTTCTGTTGGACGTTGATTAGTTACCTAGGGTACGGTAAGGTTAGCTGTCAAACTAAGAGCGCAGCTCTCCTATACACTTGTATGGTCCGTTGGAATACCGCATGCTATAACGGTGACATTAACTTGCAATAGATTCCTAGAGGCACAAGGAAACATTTCCTTAGGCTGTTATATGTGTGGAAGTATGGGCGTGCTTTAAACTAGTTCCATATGCCAATTACATCATAGCTGCGAGATGACGTTTTAGGGCGCTTGCATCTTTTATCAAAGGGTAAGCTAAACTTCTGAATGTTAGAGAAAAGGTGAGGGGACAGTTTCTGCTGAACTGTCATAAACCTAGACAACCACAGAGACATCCGTTGGACGATGCTTAGCCACACAGGAACATAAGTAAACCTCTCTCTAAGCACTATGCGTAACTATAGCCAGGCCGTAAATAACATTCACCCTGAATCGGTAGATGCTTCTGTCAGATCCTGGCTGTGAACCCCATATTTTGTACCCATTGTACCGAAAGGACCCTGCCAAGTGCAATACACATGGGGTGACCCTGTCTGAGATTTGGGCAGCTACACCTCGTTACAATAACCACAAGGTCTAAACCTCAGCCTCCTATCGCCTATGCCGTTAAATTTAGACGAATTCGAGCGTCCATCATAGCTCCCGAGCAGTTTCTACTGTTCCTGATGCCAATTGGAAACCCCACCAGATCGAAAAATGGCTTCTACTTGGTCCTTCCATCGACGGGTACCGATAAGAATACCTTCTGGGCCGGAGCAACTGCATGAACATTTGTTACTCTCGAATACTTCCAGAGCCGCCTCATATTGCAAATGAAAGAAACGAAATGACCATAGCTTATGTCGTTTAAACACTATACTTACAACAAATCGCTTTGTAGTTAGGGCCTTTGTGAATTAAGGTAACGATATGCATAATTTGTTTGAATTTCATAGGAATCCCGTCGTAGCTCACTTCCTCAAACACCAGTCGATGATGAAAACGTTGATGAAGCTGGAACAGCAAACAGAAATTTTATAACAGCTTCAATGCTTATGGAGCGCGTAAATGTACTGGTAAATAATGGGCGCAGTTCAAGCAGCGAAACCTCAAGCGGTCTAAATAGTCCCATATCATGCACACACTCCGAACACATTGACGAATGCTCCATCTGTTTGGATCGGCGTACTGAGGTTATATTGCCGTGTATGCATACATTTTGTACGCCTTGCATTGAGCAGTGGTAGGTTTTGTTGTAGATTCAATGAACAAAAATTTTTTAAATATTATTTATCTTTTAACTTAGGAATGTGAACAAGAAAACATGTCCTATTTGTTGTGAGACACTCGATAGCACAGATGAGACTTGGATTATGCCAGATATACCAGGCGTGGGAGAGATAAATGAAACTATCTGTGCTGAATTTATGGATTTAGCAAAAGAGCCTTAAGGAAATGTACGAAACCGTTAGAATCTTGGCGATATTTCCATGCCAGTACTTTGTATTAGCTAAAAAAATATATAAGGAAATGCATACATAAATATTTTAGATACTTTTTAAGATCGGACAAAACATCCTAAATGTCAAATATATGCGACTTCACATTCAGTGTATAGTTTCGGCTTAAAATCCCTCCAGCCAAAGCTTTGATGAGGTGTTGTGATCAAGATGAAAGCATAAACAACTAAACCAAATTTTTTCAATTAACATTTCTACAAAAGCTCTACAACTTCTGTGATCATTCCTAAACATGTTAAGAATTTCCGCTTAAATTCAAATTAAAATTAATAACATATTCATTCAACCATACTCATAAATCTAATCTGAAAATCATACTTTTCTTATTCCTTCTCCCACATTATATAGAAATTCAAAATAAGTACGCATATCTCTTTGTTTAATACAATTTGTTACAAAATCTCATAACAACTTAATTGTGCAAAATTATGTTGATAATTTTTTTAGTATGTATGTAACTGTTAGCATGATAGAAAATGCCATTATTATTATATGTACCTAAATTAAAGTTGTTTTTTCTTAAATAATGATTTTTCTTGTTGTAACTATGACTAAGCTATTTCGAGACATACATACATTTATCTTTAAACATAAAATACTAAGCTATAATTACACGCAAATAAAATTACATATTTACTTAATTTACAGGTCGTTTAATTAAAAGTTTTCTTTAATTAAAATGTTTAGAACTGGAATAGCTGTAAGACCAAGAGCAATGCAGTTGTTAATAAAAGGCCAGAGTTGGCAAATTAAATTGAAAGCTAATGGTCTGCTAGGTGTAGTCTTAAAAGCGCGTTCAGATATAGATGGGTTTTTGTTTTTGATATTCAAACCATTATAGACAATATCCCAACTAAGTGTTTGTTGTTGTTGTCGATGCGTTGCTTGTTGCTTTATTCGCACTGCAGCTATTTGTGCTGCACTTGGCGTTGGATCAGTTAGCGCGTCGCTTTATTGTTACCTTGCCCTTAGCTAAGTGCGACATATTGATTTTCACTTTACTGTCATTTGTCTTTTTGACCCACACCTGCAACAGAACAATAATAGTTTGTTAAAAAATTAATTATGTTAAAAAATATGTGATTGTTGTTGTTGTAGCGAGGTGTAGCCCTGCCTAAATGTCAGACAGGGTCACCCCGAGTGTATTGCTCTTGGCCGGGTCGATATAAGAAAACGGCCCGGGTCGTTTCGGCACGATGGGTACAGCACAAGTACTGGTACCGTTCTCGTAGAACCGGCAATACAAGAAACTAGCCGTGTAGGCCATGTAGGTCATTTAGCGTTACCCAGGGTGCACCAACTGGGAGGCGACCTACTTTTATTATGTGATAATTCTACTCACCACTTCATTTCCGATTGCTGTTATTGTTGCTGCGAATTTTGCTAAATCTTTGCCTTCAACATATACCTGTTGGCCTCTATGGAACCATCTACGCTGGTATAGTAATTTACCATCTTCAATTCGTGTCTCAACAGTGGGAGCGACAATTTCGGTGGGCAAACCGCCATGTAGACTGCCAAATGGAACATTTCCGACACCATTTTGATGTGCTGCGAGATGAAAAGCATTTGAAATATTTAGTGGGAGAGGAACATGAAGAAAAATAATAAAATAAAAAATTAAATCAAATAAGAAATCAAATTAAAATAAATTAAAATAATATAAAAAATATAACGAAGTTAAAAAAAAAATAATGAAATGACAACAAAAAGATAAATAAATTAAAAAAAAAAAAAAATAATTTGAATAAAAATTAAAAAAAAAAATAAACGGTAATCAAATAAAATAAAGAATATAATACAACGAAAAGAAAATAAATAAAAAAAGAAAACGAAGTTAAAAAAAAATAAATTAAAAAAATATTTGCAATAAAAAGTTGAAACAAAAAAAAGAATTGAAATAAAAAAATTAAATGATAAAAATAGGTAAATAAATTTAAAAAAAATTATTTGAATAAAAAAGTAAAAAAAATAGCGGTAATCAAGTAAAATAATAATAAGTAAAAGAAGAATTTGAATAAAAAAGTAAAAAAAAAATAAACGGTATTCAAATAAAATAAAGAATATAAATAAATTAAAGAAATATTTGCAATAAAAAGTTGAAAAAAAAAGAAATGAAATAAAAAAATTAAATGATAAAAAAGATAAATAAATTAAAAAAAAAAAATAATTTGAATAAAAAAGTAAAAAAAAAAAATTAGCGGTAATCAAGTAAAATAAAAAATTTAAATAAGAAACAAAATCAAATAAAATTAAAATAAAATAGAATAAAATAAAATAAAATAAAAACAATTGAATAAAATAGCACAATAACAAATAAATAAAATGTTAAATAAAAAATAAATGAAACTAAATAAAATCAAAAATAAAATATTTAAAATAAAATAAAACAAAAAATTGAAAAATCCGAGTCTGGTAAATAATCGCCTTTTTTGCATGGTGGCCGCCGTGGTGTAGCGGTTAAGTGCTCGGCCTACTACACCAAGTCGTGTCACGCACGGAGATGACTGAAAAGGACACTTTCTGAGACACCTTCAGACTCCGGCATCGCAATAAAACTTGTATTTTCTATCCCTGATATAAACTTACATGCTCCCAGCGGTTTACCACGTTGTATCGCTTTCATGTCATTCTCAATTTCCTTATCGTCCAGCAAATAGACAACCAATTGACCTGTTGTTGGCTTTCGTCGCTTCTCAACCACTGGCACTGGTTCATTTGGACGTCGCCGCAATTTTCGCGTTACAGTGGGTTTTATTTCCATGGAATCATTTGTGAGTTCTAAATTGTAACGTTCATTTTCGATGAGTTTCTTGCGTTCCTCCAAATCCGCAAGTATGTTGTCCTTTAGGTCAATCTGTTGTAATGGAATATTGTATTAGATATTTTTTACATGCTTCCCATGGGTATATGTATAAAGAAATTTACCTTCTTCTCCTCATACTCTTTTTGAGCCGCTCTGCGTTCAGATTGATAGTCTTTGTCCACACACTCCTTCAAATAATCACGATAAATCTCATTGAGACGTAATCTTTCTTTATACTGATATTCTAGCTTTTTTAAGCGCTTTATATAATCGGGATGTATCAGCTGCTTTAATTCTTCCATTTGTTTGTTCAATATGGCTAATTTGTGCTGATAAACTCTGCAATTGAATAAAACAAAAAATTATTATTATCATTAGGCCTAAACCGCAAGCACCCTATATATTTTGACATACTGTTCCTTCAGCTCATGATTACTCCCACCATTCGTTGTGTTTGTTGCATTGCTGCTACGGCTGTGATTTCTGAATTCCGTTTCACTCGCGTCGTCTGTGTCTGCAAAATATATGTTGAATTTAGCCACACTTTAGTTCTTCATAAATTGTCTTAATCAATTGATTTAATCAAATAAAGTATTTACCCTCTTCACTGTCGCACGCATTTTGTTCGTATTGGTTGGACCTCGAATCTTCGTTATCCTCGTAAAATGACTGAGTTGGGTACGCTTGAAATGCCATTTTGCATGCATCTAAACCTTATATTACACAATTATTTGTATTTTTTTCGAAAAAATACCAATAACCACAGAAAATCTGTACAACTGGGAAAATAAATTTAGCAACCAGCAACCAAGTTAGCTGTCAATTTTTGTTTTGTAGAGCTGCAGAACTATCGATGATATTTTCGATAGTATCGATGGTTTTTTGACGATATATCGCTTTTTTTTTTGCGATAGTCGATAGTTTCGATAGTGTCAGTGCATTGAAAATTTGTGATGTGTATAATATTAAGTGACGCTGTGATCGTACTTATTTAGAAATTAACGCTCAAATTGCAATATTTGCAATTTTTTGTTTTTTTTGGCACATGTACATACAAATTATGTATGGATATGATCGGAGTTGAAGTTCCTCCAAACTTGAAAAAACGATAGTATTCGATAGTTTTGAACTATGTTGTTGTTGTTGTTGTTGTTGTTGTTGTTGTTGTTGTTGTTAACAACAAAACACTCCCCGAAGGTTTTGGGGAGTGATGCCGAAGTTGACAGTCCTTGGCCGGATATCACCCCGGTACGCTGCGGTACTCCCTTGAGGTACTGCCCGACTGTCGTGGTAGCGATTTGGTATGACCAGAGGAACCTTCTAGGTCATGGCATCCCTCCATCCATAGTGTATCAATACAAAGTGTAAACTCTTCTGCATAGACGTCAAAATTCCAAAATGAGTTTAACACCTGTTTGAGATTGTGGTTAATAACAAGTGTGATATCATAGGCATAGGCGTGAAAATTTCAAAGTGAGTTTAGTCACCTGTTTTTAATTTCCTTTTTTGTCTCACTTCCTTCCATCTTCCCATCTCTTTCTACCATTAGGTAAAAGATAGGAGACCGCCATGTTGATGTGTGCAGGATGTTAAACAACGCCATTGCTTTTCTGTTATTCGGTGCTGGCGACATTTTAATACGTGCAGGATGTAAACAAACCGACATTTTAATGTGTGTTGTCAAAAGAAGAGTTCACACTTGTTATTGATACACAATGCCTCCATCCATGAGGTAGGAGAAGATGGGTAATGAGAGGTGAGAGGCATCATATCCGTAGATCAACCATCGAGTAGCACGTCAATTACCTATGTGCATATTAGTCGCCTCTTACGACCGGTATGCCTACCTCGGGCATATTCTAAACCCCTAACCCGCAGGGGTTACTATCGATAGTATTTTCCCAACTATCGAAAATATCGAATGGCGCCACTATCAATAGTTTTGCAGCTCTATTGTTTTGCTTATATGTATCCAATGACAGGGTTGCCAGTATTTCTAATAAAAATATGTCAATATTTCTCCTGATATAATCGCATGTCGCCAACGAAATTTCACAGGCGCGTATTCAAGGGTGTAGTCCGGGGGTTCCAGAAACCCCTCGAAATGCGAAAGTTAATGCAATGGTATTAGTTTCCTTTAGGGGTCAACTGCTAATAAATTAGCTAAAATTATGTGATATAGCTCAAAAGACGGGGTTCGGACTCAGGATCACGAATCCAGAAGCGCTTGTGACATGCATCCCTGTGCTCACATTATTGGTTGTCAAAATTCTGACGTTCATATTCACCACGATAACTGTTTCCTATGGTGTACAAATATTTTCCATTTTGCTGCGCCAAACGAAAAGGTAAATTTTGTTACTCCAGTCATATCTAAAGTCAATAATAGTTTCTCATAGCGTATCAGTACAAGTGTAAACTCTTCTTTTGACAGCACAAATCGACGTCAAAAAATTGTTGTTGGCTTACAAATCGCTGTCAAAAATTTGGCAAATTCTAACGGGAAAATCTGGGTTGCTATTGTTGTTTTCGTTGCACTCGGCAAAACAGGGTTTTGTGCAGGACCGAATATCAATGAAACAGGGTTCTTGTTTGCACAAAAGTGTTCCTGTGTTGCACAACTTTTTCGCTACAATTTGTAGGGCAACTTTTAAGCGAATCTTTCAGTTTATACTTTATATCAAAGAAAAAAAAGACACAAAATAAAAAAACTTAAAACTAGTAAATTTTATTTATTTTACAGAAAAATTTTGAGGTAAGCATCTTCGAAATTAGACAGAAAATGAAAACAAACGTTTTTTTGGAAACATGTATATACGATGTTTTTAGATAGATTTACTATCAAATACATATCTTAGCACAAAGAAGGCTTCAAACCCCAAAATTTCGCTTCCAGATTCGTGATCCTCAGGCCAAAACCCGTATTTTGAGCTATCTTCCATAATTCTAGCTAATTTATTAGGAGTTGACCCCTAAAGGAAACAAATACCAAATTTTGGGGTTTGAAGCTAATTATTAGCAGTTGTTTGTTATTTGTTTAATAGAAAATAGTGAGCAGACTCGAAACAGTTATTCTAACTAATAATTTTATATAATTCGCTGTTATTTATGTTAAAAAAATCAAATTTCTAAGTTTTAGCGAACTACTTTTTTATGCAACCTACTACTAATTTTTTATACCAAATCGAATGCAACTCCGCGCAAAATGATGCTCTTTTTCCAAAAAAAAAACAACTCTGATGAACAGGTGTTAAAGCGCCATTACACCGCACCAAATTTGGTAAATTTGGCGAAATATTGCAAATTTGGCGCTTTTTTCCATACAAATTTCATTTTCCAAATTTGGAATTCCATCGCATTTGGCCTCATTCGCTGAACAATACAATCCATAATTCCTCAAAATAGCAACCCTGCCTGTGTTCCACATTTAGAATTGCCCAGCAAGAACCTTAATGGGTAATTAACGTGTGAAAACTTTTGCATTATGCACAGTTCTAAATAACAATTTCAACTATTTTTTTATGATATTGGACCAGTTCCACTAAGAAAAGAGAGAAGCCTTCTTGATTCTTCATTTATTATTACTCTACTTGTGTTTAAAACATCAAGGTGGTGCATTTTCTTTCGGTGGCTTTGTATTCTGGTAGAAGATTCTTGCAGGGAAGGTGAAGCCCAATGCAAATTTGCCAGTGTAAACAGGTTCGAAATGACACATTCAAATTAGCCAAATTTGGTGCAGTATAAATGTACTATTAAACTCATTTTGGCATTTTGGCGTCTATGCAGAAGAGTTTACACTTGTATTGGTACACTATGCAGTTTCCACAGAATCTTCCTCAAACTGGTTCCGAAAATTCGATAGTTCGGTTCACTTACTACCAGGCACAAAAAAATTTCAAGGAACGCTAGAAAGCTTTTTTCCCTATACATTTTTAAAGCAAAATTTGCGGCAGTGAAACTTTCAAGACAACCGCGCATCAACAATTTCATTGCCTAGGTGCCTAGGCCTGCTTTAGAATAAGGTCGTAAATGGAAATACTAGGATTTTGTGTACCTTTTTTTTTTTTTTAATTTAAGCAAATACTCCCCTTTTCCATAATTCAAAATACCTAAATTTGGGAAAAATGTAATTTAGTTTGTTTGTGATAACCCTACCAACCAGAGCTAGCCAAGGTGAATATAAAATCAGAAATTAGGACTGTGCAATATCAAAAATCACTGTGGGGAATAGTAGGCATCGAAATACCAACGCATAATTTGATAAATTCGATAGTTCCATAATTTCCAACCCTAACTAGCAGCTTCAACATGGATAAAGCGGGCTACTCACCTGCCAAGAAATGTCAAACTCCATATAAAAAACGCTCAAGAAATGGTCAAGAACTGTTTTCACACGTCAAAGTTTCTTGAGCCAATACCAAAGAGAATATATCAACAAGAGCCGTCACTCGTTATAAATGCAAGGAAAAAGATGGATGCCGTTTTCTTTCAGGGTTTCGGTAATTTTGTTTTCCTCAGTTTTGTAAATTCGACAGCTGGTAAATTTTTGTTTCGACTCTTGTGTTATTTCATTTCTCGTCTATTTTCTTTTACACATTTTGTTTTGATTAGACAATAACATATTTATATCGAAATTACCGAAACCCTGAAAGAAAACGGCATCCATCTTTTTCCTTGCATTTATAACGAGTGACGGCTCTTGATATATTCTCTTTGCCAATACTCAGCTCATAAGAAAAAATACTACAATTTTCGATGGTTGGCAACGCCGGTTTACCTCAAGAAACAAATATACTCGTATATATTTCTTGAGGTAAACGTGCAGATTCACGGCGGTGAGTAAATATTTCACTAAACATGTTTTATACATTTTTATAAGAGTAATTTGCAAAAAAATGGAAAATGCCGTAAACGTCAAAATTTCTTGACCAGGCATAAGAAATATATGCTCGTTTTTTTCTTGAAGCGGGCTACCCACCTGCCAAGAAAAAAACGAGCATATATGTATTTCTTGTGCCTGGTCAAGAAATTTTGACGTTTACCAAAATTTCCATTTTTTTGCAAATTACTCTTATAAAAATGTCTAAAATATGTGTAGCGCAATATGTACTCATCTTTGCTATGGATCTGCACGTTTACCTCAAGAAATATATACGAGCATCTTTATTTCTTGAGGTAAACCGGCGTTGCCAACCATCGATAATTGTAGTATTTTTTCTTATGAGCTGAGTATTGGCTCAAGAAAATTTGACGTGTGAAAACAATTCTTGACCATTTCTTGAGCGTTTTTTTATATGGAGCCCGCTTAAAAAAGCTACTCGCTGAACAAAGTTATCCACCTTTCTATCCAGCTTTTTGGGAAACGCGACCTGGTAATTTCCCAGAAAATTATCCAAAGGGAGAGAAAGAATTTATGCAGGAATTTGAGTTTATAAATCAGAGAATTAGAAGAGGAATGAATATCACAAATTATTGAGCAACACTGTGTTATTAGGAGGGGCCTCAAAAGACGGGGTTTGGCCTCAGGATCAGGAATCCGGAAGCGTTGTTTTTTCAATATTTTGCTTCTCTGAAGAGATATTTCCATTTTTTATAAGCGCGGCCGAAGACCGCCTACTCAGAAAGGTGTTCTGCACATAATTGCCCTGGATTCCGCCCCAATTTTGGTATCGGACCCGGGACAAATTTCGGTTTTTTGACCATAACTTTTCACTGAAACAAAAAATTAAAAAATCGCTTCCGGATTCGTGATCTTGAGGACAAACCCCGTCTTTTGAGCCCCCTTCCATAATTTTAGCTAATTTATTAGCAGTTGACAGCTAAAGTAGACAATTACCAAAGAAATTGCAATAGCTTCTGCGAGACAATGGTGGGTTAGGCCGAGTCTACGGAGAAAAGTGTAGGTTCTACGCTACTCTTCCATCGTTTCCTCCATTTTTATTATCAAAAAACATTAAAAAGCATTGGAATAATTATAATTAATAAATTACATTTTTACAAATTTTACAAAACTTTTAATTTGTGATGCTTATCAGCTGTTCGTTCGACGAATGACACCAATTTGCCAACATGTTGGCAAATCTATTTTGAGTGTCAATCGTTGCCCACTGCGCTGTCATACTGAAATTTGACCGTTTTCACATGCTTGTCATTTTATATGACAATGAGTCGTCAAAACTGACTGCAAACGCAATTGACACCATATGCCAGCCCGTTTTCATTAGTATGCCACCATTTGATGTCATATTTTGACCTAATGAAAACCAGCCATTAACGGGTGTGTTCGAGCCGCAATTTTTGCAGCAGTGTTACTTTTTTATGACAGAGCATCACGTTCTTCGGCAACGTTTTGGCAAAATTTCAAACGTCGCGCGCTCGTTGAATAAAATTTTGACAATCTGTTTTTTAATTATTTTATTATTTTTCGCATTTATTTAGCATTCCTTAGTACAATTAAAATTTTAATACTTTACATGCATTTCTTATGCATTTACATTTTTTTCATTAATGCTAACTTATAATATAGCTAAATACAAGAGTTTTTTTTTCACAAAATTGTCATCAACATAACGGTGCATTTTAGTGCGCTTTATTAACTTGAATTAATTTCATACTATTCTTCTTAAATTTTATTTTAAATGCTAATTTGTGTTTACTTATTATTTTTTTTTTAAATAATTACATTTATTTTTTAGTTTTTTAATCTCACTTATAATCATATATGTAATCGATTTTTACATTTATTCCAGAGTCTAACTAAGCTACGATACAGTACTTACAAAGTATAATTGTTTTAAAAAATATAAATATGTAGTGCTTAAGTATTTGTATTCGCTTGAATTAAGTTTTAATTACTAACGATGTTTTTATAAGCAGTTTGAATTTTTTTCACTAGGCATTTTTAATTGAAAACACAGTGGCACAAACTAATTAGGTTCACAGAATTGTTTAGAAATTCCAGCATAGTTTTTTGGTCTTAAGTGCGAAAAGTTGTGATTATGTTGCATAACTAACTAGTTTTTCGCCGCTGCGTATATACGTAATCTATCTTAAGGCTGGTTTTCATTATGTCAAATTTCATCGACTTTATTGAGGTTTGGTTACTTATTTCGATAAAGTCGATAAAAGTTATCAAAATTTGACCTAATGAACACCAGAGGTTACTTTTCAATATGGAGTGGGCAGTGTAAACAAATTTCTTGTATAATAACACAGGCCGACAAAATGAGACCAAAATTTTTGACCATAAACCAGACCATACTTTCCTCAAGGTTTTCGATGTGCTGAATTCAAATCTGGACGCAGAAATGCTCTATCACTTCAGGATTTTGAGATATCCTAACCTAAAAGTGCAAAAAACACCGTTTTTGCCTATTTTTGAGGTTATATATATACGACAGATTTTTTTTTTTTAAAGCAAACATTGCATCTTAAAGAAGAAGTCTTCCTCTTATGAATGGCCTTGAGTTTGTTCAAATATTTTTTTTCTCGCTCTATCTTAGCGAAAAAAAGATATTTGAACAAACTCAACGCCATTCGTAAGAGGAAGACTTCTTCTTTAAGATGCTATGTTTGTTAAAAAAAAAAAAAAAAAAACTGTCGTATATATATAACCTCAAAAATAGGCAAAAACGGTGTTTTTTGCACTTTTAGGTTAGGATACTCAAAATCCTGACGTGATAGAGCAATTCTGCGTCCAGGTTTGAATTCAGCGCATCGAAAACCTTTATGAAAGTATGGTCTGGTTTATGGTCAAATTTCTTGTCGGCCTGTGTAATCAGTCGATTGAAAAGTGAACGCTTTTAGCGCCGTTTTCACCACTTCTTATTAGCGCCAATCGGTCGGTGATTTGAAGAAATTTTTAAATCGATCAATTTAATCTAAAGTAGTGTTTTTACCTAGGCATATAAGTAGTAGATCGCATCACCTATTCAGCAATATTCACATTAGTTAGACTAACAGATAGCTTTAACGATTTCGTTACCCAGTACGGTATCGATAAAGGTTTATATTTGATCAGCTGTGACGATAGTTAAACGAAGAGTATTTTGGAAAAATCGAATTCAATATAAGGTGAAGCTATCCAATCAGCTAATAGCTTCTTTTTTTCTAGAATTTTGACAGTTCAAATTAATGTCTGCAGGTAAGTATGTAATTTTAATGTACATATGTTCATTTTTTAATAAGTATATGGCTGTAGGGGGTTTACTATAATTAAAATACGAATTAGAAATATAAAAATAAAATTTGACTAATATAATGATGATAAAAGCACTTAGCGATTTGTGTAATTATCTTAGTAGGTACCTAGGGAATATGGAAACTTAAGATGCACTTGTTCTTAACGTAAAATAACATACAGACATTCATAGATCAACTTAAAAAATTTTAGTACACATTTTTTTTAAATTTATTTACAACACTAAACTAATGAGATTATTTAGAATTAATTTTTTTTTCACTTATATTAAATATTAAAAAATAAATAGTGGAACTAACTAGCACATTAAAAAAGTAAATATGAAAATTATGAAAAAATATAACTATTTAAACCTAAATACTGGTTAAACAATGCCTTATGTATCAGCAGGATGTGACATATTTTGAAGAGGTCCACTACTTTAAGCTCAAAAAATGAGAAAGTATTCGAAAAATAGGCCTAATTTTTTAACAACATTCGAAATATGCAATTTGGCTAAATGATAAATTTTAAGAAAATATTTTTAGAAAATTTCATGGACTATTTGACCGATCGAAAAAAAATTTAGTCTACGAACTACAGTTGGTACAGTGGCACTGTCTCTGAGGCCATTTTCTTCCATTTAAACTAAATTCCACAAAATGTGTCTGCTAAAGTTAGTCAGGGTCGGAAAGTACTAATCCAGTGAAGTCAAAAAAGTTTAGATAGGTAAAAATTTTCGGTGCGAGGTACTTTTACTCTCTCCCTCTCTTCTCACCACATGCGGCTATGTCGTAGCAGACTCGAATTCAATACTTAAAACTCCGTTAATCTTCCTTTTCTCTAACATAACCATAACCATATAAATCAGCTGATCCAACAAGCCGCTTGTATAAAAGCCGATAACAACTAATCGGTGATTAGTTTGACAGCTAACCGAACAAAATACGTAAATTAAACTCCGGTAACCGTATGATTAGTCGTTATCGGCTTTTGTGCAAGCGGCCCTTAATGGCGTTGTGGTAAAGTCCCATCAATCGTTTACATTGAGTTCCATAAGATTGGTTGGATCACCTAATTTATCTGGCTATGGTGGGGATTTTAACCTAACTTCCGAAAAATAACCAAGTGCTATGTCAAAATTTGACCTAATGGAAACCAGACTTTAGGGCCGCTTGCATAAAAGCCGATAATAGCTAATCGGTGATTTATTTGACAGCTACAGAACTATGGCATTTTCGACAAAAAGGGGACTTAGTTCTCGATATCGAGAAAAAGGCTAGATTTCTAATCGAATTCTAATGTTTTTCTCTAATGTGATTCAAATATGCTCGTATTTACGTTAGTTCTCTAATGGTTCTCGAGTCGATTTCTAGTGTAGTTTTCTAACATTTTTCTCGACTCGAAAATTGCACTAGTTTCTAATGGGCAAAACAGATTATGTGTTTTCTGGGCAGTTTCGAGGCAAAACAGTTTTTTTTCAAACCAATATCGAAATGAAGAAACAATTAATGTCAGCTCTAAATTTAATCGATAAAAAACGAAAACCGTGGTGGAAACTGGCACGTTCTTTGATCACTGGGAAGTGAAATTAAAGTGGTTTATACGAAAATACACGTTTTTAGCTATTGTCTAAACATACGTTTGAAAAGAAAAAGTTAAGTTTTTTAATACAAATAAAATCGTTTGCGACTAATTTGAAAATCCTCTTGTTGCTAAATATTTATGTCACTCCATTACCGATCCATTAAGTTATGAAAATCTAAATAAATAGCATAATAAACCTTGTCTCACCTTCACTTTTTTATAGATGTATTTTGTAATTAATTTTATTCTATACATAATTATTAACTTAAAATGCATAGTTACGTTTTTATCACAATTTACCGTTAGAATTTAATAAAACATATTTGAATATCATGTTTCAGTACATGCTCATAAATATGTATAAATAACGGTATTTATTTTATTTAATAAAAAGGTATGGGGCGTATGTATAGTCGAAATAAAATACCTAGGTACTGAAAGTTAGTTAGCCCCTTTGGGGGTAGGTGCTTAAAGTTAGCTGTGGCTTTTTGACATAATTTCGAATGGTCTATCTAATTTTGACTATGAATATGCCAACTTAATTTTTACAGATACACAGGCCTTTGAAAATTGTGTAAAAAAAACAGCTAAATTTAAGTTCCACCTTAATATTGACAGATAAACCGTTGGAAATTCTAGCAAAAACCCATAACTAACTTTAAGTATCAACTTAATTTTGATTATGAATACGCCCCTAGTGTATCAAAAATATCGGCGGAAATCAACTTATATATAGTTACACAGTTACATTTGCACAAACAAGCACAACATTTCTAAAAAAATTAAACGAACAAGTCTATGATTTAAAACTTAACCTAAATTACAGTATTAAAATGAGGTTATACTAACCAAAATTATATGTAAATTTGTTGTACAATAACTACTCAGTTCAATGCCGCTGGTTACTTTAAGCATCAAGAAATTGGCGGCTCATGTGAAATTAACAAAACTAATAGTTAAGTATTACTGTTTTGAAATAACAAAACTATCAAAATTATAAAAAAAGTAGTAAGTTTAATTAAATTATGTGTTCTTGACCAATTGTGAATCTGCATAAATAATCAAGAAGAGGGTTTAGAATTCGGCCTCAAAACTTAAATTATTTTTCTTGTTTTAAGGCTGATTTACACGGGTCGATTTTCTGGTCGATTTTTTGGTTGATTTGTAGGTAAATTTTGGTCGAATTGCTATTTACACGCTGGAACGACAAAAATCGAACAGAAAATCGACCCATGTAAATCCGCCTTTAGACGCGAAATTCAAAAAGTATGATACACATTTTTCTTGATAATTTGCCAAAAACACGAAATCGGGGCTAAACGTGTTTGAAACAAAAAAAAAGAGCTAAAATTGCACACACTCAGCTTCCTTTTTGAGTTGAAATTTTTTTTTTTAATTTTTCTCAATTTTTTTTTTTAATTTTTTTTTCTATAATTTTTTGCGTTATTTCTATTTTTTAGTTATTTCTTTTTTTTTTTTCCTACATACTTACATTAATTTTATTTAAATAATTTAATGGTTATACTTTATTTTAAAACTCCGTTGATTGTCAGACAAATGAGGAGAAACCAGGCAATGGAGCCCTCGACCTGGCCATATTATTCACAATAATTTGACCACCATTGAGACTCATCACTGCGCTGCCTTCCGGTTCCGAATCCGTATAGCTAGAGTAATTGCGCACCGGTTTTTGTTTTTTCCACGATTGTCGCAGCGAATCATTCACATTAGCATAGTGATTAACGAACGAGTGCGGATCGGAACGCACGCTCTCGTTCTCGCTCTCCGAATGCTGGAAAATTTATGCGAAAGATTGTTATAATAAAATGAAATCAATGATATGTTTAAGAGAATGAAAAGGAAATATTTACGATACAAATTATATTTTATGGGATGCATTGAATAAATAAAACAAATCTAAATTTATAAGCTTTTCCGCTTATTGATCAATTTTTTACGAATTATGTGTGGAGTATGGAATTTATGCCCTATGGCAAACGATAGCCTACGAGAACGATTCGTTTCTTGACATTTCGACCTAGCAGTCACATTCTAGTTCGAATCTGAAATTTGTAAGTCAACTAGTCAAAAAAATAATGTTCCGAGAAATTTGAAATAAAAAAACTTCAAAAAACTTAACCGGTTTTTATAAGTTCTTGCATAAAAAGGAGACTGCTAGACGAAACGTCAAGAGACGAATCGTTCGGATAGGTTATCGTTTCGCAATAAAGAATGAGTTAATGTTCCATAGATGGGTAATTTGCAATATAATATCATAATTTTACAATACTGAAAACAATGACACTAATTTTTTTCCGATAATTTAATATATATTATCCATCTATGGTTTTTGGTATGATTACTATTGAATATATCACATTGACACACATATGTATGAAGTGCATAACTAAAAAAATATTTCAAAGTTTTCTAAGCATAAAGAAGTGATTCGGGAAATAGACACATTCAACTGTAAAGCTAGCGAAATAAGCAAATCGGCATTGTTTTCAAACCTTAACCTAACATTCGTACATACTTATCTGATTTCCAAAGGATTTATCAATCTCAGCTTGAAAAAGTAAATAGATATGAAGAAATTTTAGTTGAATGGGCTATTTCATGCGAATCTATTATATGGGGAAGTGTAAGCTAGTTAATCTTGCAAATATATTTCAAAAACGCATTTAATGCAATTTTCAAGAATCTTTTTTGGATTCAGGTTGAAGAAGTTGAGGTTAAATTAAATTTTCTTAGTACTAGTTATTATTCCGTTAAGGTTTGCTGCTATAAAAAATATGAATCAAATTACTCAACTGGGTATTAATACTATATTGCTGGTACAAATAAGTTACAAAAGTGGGGTCTTTAAATCAATCAATCAATTAATCAATACATAGCTACTTTTTACACTTTACAGTAGTTTCATGGTTAGCATACATAGGAACGATTTGTACTCGGAATGAAAAAAATGTGATTAAAAAAAAAAAATTAAAATGATACAATAAAATGAAATAAAATAAAATAAAACAAAAAAAAAAAATAAAATAAAAGAATACAATAAAAAAAAAAATAAATTAAAAAGAAAAAAAAATTAAATAAATAACAAAAAAAAAAAAAAAAAAATAAAAAAAAAATAAATCAAGTAACATAAAAAATAAAATAAAATAATATAAAATAATAAATAAAACAAAATAAAATAATATAAAAAAATAAAAAAAATAAAATAAGATAATATAAAAAAATTAAAAAAAAGATAAAATAAAATAATAAAAAAAAAACAAAATAAAATAAAATAAAACAAAAATAAAATAAAAAAATAAAATAAAATGAAATGAGATAAAATGAAATGGAATGAAATAAAATAAAATAGAATAAAAAAATAGTAATAAAATAAAAAAAAATAAACAAAAAAAAAAGAAAAAATAAAAAGAAAAATAAAATTTTACAGAATAAAAATAAAATAAAATAACATAAAAAATAAACAAAAAAATAGAAGGAAAAAAATTAAATAAAACAAGTAAGGAAAGCTGTCTTCGGCTGTGCCGAAGGCTATATACCTTTCATGAATAAGCGTCACGATTTTGACTGTTCGATCCCCAGTACAGCCTGTTTCAATTTAACTATATTTACTATACACATTACACATCTTTGTTATAATTTAAAAAAACTTACAAAATAATAGGATCCGAGTTATCGGAATAATCGATTGTATGGAGGCTATATATTATACGTGTTCAATTGTACTGACTTACACTATACACATTACATATGTAGAATGTACTAAAGGTGCAATATTTTACGTTCCTAACTTTTTAAATGCGGAAGTATTGGCCAAAAAACCTTATATCGGAACAATCGGTTGTATGGGGGCTATATGTTACATTTGCCCGATCTTTTTGATTTTCACTATATACACTACATAAATAGAAAGTACTCGAGATGCAAAATTTTACGTTCCTAACTTTTTAATTGTAGAAGTTTTGGCCAAGAAACCTTATATCTGAACAATCGGTTGTATGGGGGCTATATGTTACATTTGCCCGATCTTGTTGATTTTCACTCTATACACTACATAAATAGAAAGTACTCGAGTTGCAAAATTTTACGTTCCTAACTTTTTAATTGCAGAAGTTTTGGTCAAAAAACCTTATATCTGAACAATCGGTTGTATGGGGGCTATATGTTACATTTGCCCGATCTTGTTGATTTTCACTATATACACTACATAAATAGAAAGTACTCGAGTTGCAAAATTTTACGTTCCTCACTTTTTAATTGCAGAAGTTTTGGTCAAAAAACCTTATATCTGAACAATCGGTTGTATGGGGGCTATATGTTACATTTGCCCGATCTTGTTGATTTTCACTATATACACTACATAAAGAGAAAGTACTCGAGTTGCAAAATTTTACGGTCCTAACTTTTTAATTGCAGAAGTTTTGGCCAAAAAACCTTATATCTGAACAATCGGTTGTATGGGGGCTATATGTTACATTTGCCCGATCTTGTTGATTTTCACTATATACACTACATAAATAGAAAGTACTCGAGTTGCAAAATTTTACGTTCCTAACTTTTTAATTGCAGAAGTTTTGGTCAAAAAACCTTATATCTGAACAATCGGTTGTATGGGGGCTATATGTTACATTTGCCCGATCTCGTTGATTTTCACTATATACACTACATAAATAGAAATTACTCGAGTTGCAAAATTTTACGTTCCTAACTTTTTAATTGCGGAAGTTTTGGCCAAAAAACCTTATATCTGAACAATCGGTTGTATGGGGGCTATATGTTATACTGGTCCGATCTTGTCAGTTCCGACAAATGATTCCTATATTACAAAATGGTGGCCACATACAAAATTTCAGCCAGATATCTCAAAAATTGAGGGACTAGTTTGCGTTCAAACAGACAGACGGACAGACGGACAGACGGACATGGCTAAATCAACTCATCTCGTCATCCTGATCATTTCGGTATACTTATTGATGGGTCTATCTCTTCTTCTTCTCATATTTACAAACATCGGACCAAAGTTATAATACCATTTCATGTTCATGAAAGGTATAAAAATCAAAATGGCATAAAATAAAAAAAAAAAACTAAAATAAAATATTATAAATTATTGGGAACACGAAATTATATTTAATCTTTTCCCTCCTAGTCCGTCCTAGATTCTTCAATTCGAGTTTAAATCGTTCCAGCAAAAAAGTTATCAAAAGACTATTTCGTTCTTCGCACTCACCTGGGATGCCTCGGAAGAGCTAACCTCTGAAGGCTTTTCCGTAACACTACTATCATCGGGATTCTCATCGTAGCATTTCAAACTCTCCTCATCGCTATGATATGCTACAGACGCTGGCGATGGACGTGGTGGACTTTTGCCCAACTGCATATTTGTTGGCGGTCGATTTGATGATTTTTTACCCAGCGTGCCTAAAGCGCTGCGATTTAAGGTGCCAACACTATTTAGTGTGCCAGTGCCGACACCGTGACGTGAACGATACAATTCCAATGCTAATTCTTGTCGCTCATCAATCGACATGGCCATAGACTCTTCGAGCGTTTTTTGCGCTTCCTCTGTGTATAAGGAAAATAAAGAGTTTATTTTAAAAATAAATGAAAATTAGTACTATAGTTGAACTTACGTTTATATTTGTAACTTTTGCTCTTCACACATAACACCGATATGACCATAATAATGATAACAATCGACGTGGCTGCCAACGAGACCATAAACCAGGTTTGTCGATAGAATGGTTTCTGTTGCAGATAACCATATTCCAAATGCAACTTTGATGGTGTTAAAATGGAATCTTTGGAATAAGCGGGAAATGAAATGCCATAACGATTGTAGGCGATCACACGGAATGTGTAAGCAGTCGAAGGTAGTAAAATTTGATAGCTAACTGTAAAATCTTGTATAGTACCGCTATTCGTTTGTTCGATTGTCTCCCAGCGGGAGTCGTCTATTTGGAAAAGTTGAAAAAAGTTTGGCGTGTTAATATTTTTGGAAGTTTAATTTTAACGAATATTTTGAATATACTACTATTTCTACCGTCATTATTATTGTAAGTAATAAAGATTTAATTATTTGTTAATTTTGAGCTTAAAGAATTTGAGATAGAAATAATATCAACTACTCATATGAATTAAATTTAGTTGCTGCTATTTGTCAAAGTTGTATATAGGTTGATGGATAGCTAAAAAGCCGCATCTTTACTTTAGTCACCATAACACTGTTTAACAAATTTAGTATTTCGACAGAGTAACCATGTCAAAAATAATTATGATGAAAACACAATAATAATTAAAACCGCTCCCCATTACACCCTGCACTCACATTCACATACATATTTTATATATTATTCAATACTTACAAATAAAGGATGGTTCTCCTCTTTCTACTTAAGCGTTTTGTATAGATTTGGTAGGAAATATTAGGGGAAAAAAATATTTATAAAAATTAAAAAGCAATTCACCAGTAAATAGCTTAACTATAAATAATAAAGTTTTGTTTGTTTTTATAACTGTTTGTTACACTTTTTTGCAATGTGGACATACATTAGGGCGAACCGAATTTTTTTTATTTAGAACCTTATAAACATTAGACTGAAAAAAATACTTTACCATTTTTAGTCTCTAATATTAATTTCGGTCGGATGAATCAAATTATCTATATGCCAAATTTTATCCAAATCGGTCAAGCAGTTCCCGAAATATACGAAAAATTAATAAATTGCGGTTAGGTGGCAACCGTAAGTGGCAACCCTGCTTGAAATTGTCATATTTGGAATACGGCCGAAAATACCTTTCATTTGATACCCATATTAAACAAAAATGGGGATAGGTGGCAACCCTGTAAACCGCCCTAAGTGGCAACTTCCATGAATTCTGCTAGGACTAACTATTAAAATTTGGGCAATATTAGCTTGATCCTAGAATTTCACCTCCTATTTGTTTTGCACAGCTAAACATAGTAGTGAAAATCGCCTACGCCTGAAAGTCTGCAACATACGCCTGAAAGTCGGCTACAATTTCTATTTCCCTTGCATCATCAGCCATTTAAAAAAAAATGGCTTCATACAAGTTTTGAAGTAAATAAAATTCCCCACAAAAAATTTATGAATGAATATTTCCAGAGATATGCGCTATAAAAAATCAGGTTTGTATGAGAAGTGCCACTCCCTCTTTCCCTTATGCTCAATTTTTCTTGAAGTATTGGAGACTAACTTCCTTGAGATAGGGATAATGAACTGCTTCGGCAGATATATAAAGTGTGTAATACTTAGTTGATATTCAAATGTTAAAAAAAAGGATCTGCTAGGTGTCGCGTGAGTCGCTCTATTGAGGAAATCATATCGGTGGCGTTGCATTTAGGTTTTGACGCTAATGCCACCAGCGCTCAGATTTCGGTTATAGGAAAGAGAAATTTCCGAAAGGTGGTGCATGGGCCGCGATATTTGAACAAATCGCATTTATGAATCTGATTTGGCTGGTATTTGAAGCATATATTACTGTGTATTGACGAAATTTTGTTCGAATTAAATAAACTCGCTAGGTGGCGCTAGTGTCGAGATATTGAGTAACATGTATCATGAGCTAACTCCGACTTTCACAGTAAATTTTTATTTCGCGATTCTCAAAAATAAGACGAGTGTCAATATAACTAAAAAAAAAAACATTTATTGACATATTTATTTGACCCAGTCTAATAAAGGCTGATTTACAAGGGTCGATTTACTAGTCGACTTTCTGGTCGATTTTTCATTCAACCCTTAAATACAAGGTGTAAATCGATCAAATTGCTGTTTACACGGTGGAACGACAAAAAATCGACCTGTGTAAATCAACCTTAAGAGATTAATTTTTATAAGATACGGTAACGGTTTCAGAATTAAATATTTATAAACAATATTAAGACAGTACCCAACAAGCATAAATAGCACAAAGTATTTATGTTAGAGAAGCATTTTAAAATGCGAGAGAGACCTATGCCTGAACTAGGTTAGAAAATGATTACCTATAAAATCAAAGCAGAAACGTCACCTTGGATAAGATATTTCAGAGGTATGACATAAAAAACTTGAGTTAAAAATTTAATGGCGAACTTAAATTTTTACAATTCTGAAGAATTGGAAATTTTCTATTACTGGAAATTTAAAAATAACATTAAATTCCAGTCTTTCATATAGTACTGAAAAAAATAAAGTTTATAACCAGGAAAAACGGTAAAAAATAGCTTTCAAAGGGGTCGACTAAAACTATTTGACGATTTGGCAAGGAATGCACCTATAGTATTTGCATTCTTACTCTTCTCCAACCGAAATGCTTGTTGGGTTACAGTTAACTCTACCAGTTATGCATTGTTAACTATTAACCCTTTAACTCCCATAACTACTTCTTCCAAGGTGAAGATTTTTTTTTAAATAAATTTCAAATCATCATGCAATTTGTTAGTAAAACTACCGCCAGCAATAACTAATCCCAACGAACAAACTTAACCGAACCCACAAAGAAAAAAAAAACCTTTCACTTACCTCGTTTTTTCGCCTCGATATAATAACCCATAATGGGACCACGTCCCGATGGGCCATTGATCCAATGCATTTCTACACTGCTCAGTGTTTTCGTTAAAATTAAATCACGTGGTGCAACAGGCGAACCTTCCTGTGGACCCGTGGTAACATTTTCACTAACAGCCGGGCCATACTCAATAGTTTGTGCTCGCACAGTAAATGTGTAGGTGACTTCTTCCTCGAGATTTTGTACTTTCAAGCTTGTGCCGGAAACTTTTTGCTTGACCTGCTTGCTGAATTCTAGAAAAAAAAAATTAAATATTAGTCACTGAAGGGTTAAGGATTCAAGCAAACAACTCACTCTCATTCTCTTCCGTTGTCTCATATGTGACTAGATAACCCAGAATTTCGCCATTTGGAAAACGTGGCGGATCCCATGACACCTTCAAGCTTTGCATGGTTATTTCTTCGAAGCGCAAGTTAAGTGGCGCGCTCGGCAGTCCTTGCAGCGTTTTGACAGTAATGGGCGCTGAGCGTGGCCCATCACCAGCCGGATTGAAGGCGAGTATTTGAATGCGATACTCTGTAAATTTGTCTAGGAATACCAAACTGTGCGATGTTGCTGTAGCGGAGACCACCTCAGTTTCCTCCTCCCACTTACGTCCCTCCTCCAACTTTTGCGGTGACTCAATGACGAGATAAAAGATTTTATAACCCAAAAGATCACCGTTCTGCATGCTTTGCTTTGGCGGTTTCCAGCGTAAACGCACTTCGGTGCTAGAGATAGGTGCGGCATCTACTGCGCGCGGCTCACCCGTCGGCACTGCTTCGCCGACGTAGACAGCTACCGGTGGTGAGGCGGGACCGGGTCCTTGTGAGTTGAATGGTAACACAACGATTTCATAGTTGCGATCTTGTTGGAGATCTGAGAGGACCACATTATTCACATTGATACCCATTACATCGGTTTTGGGTGTGGTCTGTAACGCTGTAGGGAAGTCTGCCAGCTGTTGATAGAGTATACGATAGCCGCCGGTTGAAGCATCACCATTCCACATTGAGGTTTCCAAAGCGCTCCATTGCACGCGCACCGATGTGGTAGTGATGGGCACTACTTTTAAACCCGAAACGCCAGAGGCGGGTGCTGCGGGTAATGTGCGCACCACAATACTTTCACGACTAAATGCCGAAGGACCCAAATCGTTCGTCGCTTGTATGCGAAACTGATATGTTGTGTAGGGTTTTAAGCTTGTCGCTGTATATGAAGTGAGCGCTGGATCGACGCGTTCTGGCAGTAGCGACCATGGCCCGTCATTCTCACGCATTTGTACGGTGTAGTAGCGCAGTGGCGCAAAACCATCACGTCCCGGTGTCCAACTGAATGTTATCTGGTGGGCTTGTACTTGACTGCGTGAGATTTGTGGCATCGACGGAGGCTGCGGACGTTCACGATTGTTAGTTGTGTAGACGAGCGCCGAAGCAGTTTTGCCCCACCCTAAACGAGTCTGCGCAGTAACGCTAAATATGTAATAACGTTCGGCGAGCAGCTGTGTAGCGCGATATGTGCGATCGGATGGCGGAAATTCACGACTGTAGTTCAAATTAGCACTGCCATTAAGCGAATATGTCACCTGATAGGCGAGTATTTCACCATTGGGATCATCGGGTACATCCCAAATAATGCGCGCTGTCGAAAAGGATACATCCGGGAAGCTCACGTTGGATGGCGCGCCTGGTGTATCTTCGAAAGTTTGCACACGTACTGGTGGGGTACTGAGAGCGCCATCTCCTAGACGTGTAAAAGCTAGCACTTGTATATGATAGACGACGAACTTCTTGAGCTCGGTGAGTGTGGTGGTAAAAGAGGCATTGTTGGATATTGTTTTGTGTAGCACCTGGCCACCGCGATTTGTGGCTGCGTAAAAGACTTTGAAACCATCTATTTGGCCGTTACGATGCTGCTTGGGTACTTCGCCCCAACGCACGACGATCGTTGTGGAGGAGGTGGCATTCGCTTGCACGTCGAGCGGCCCATATGAGGGCACAGCTTCGCGGGTGCGTTCAGTCGCAATAGCGCTTTGTCTGTTGGGAGAGAGAGAGAGAGAGGTAAATACAAAATCCCTTTCAAAAAAAAAAAAATAAATTAAATAAAAAAAAAAAAATTAAATACGTAAAAACCCTCGACTATCTCGAGTATCCGAAAATAGTACTCACTTCGAGCATCCCACATCATTGCACGCGCTCATCACAATATCGTACACCGTCCACTCCTCGAGTCCCTCCAACACATGTGAGTTCGCTGTGTGATCATCGATCATAACGCTCTTCGCCTGTACGCGATTATCACTCTCCAACTGACGATATGTGATGTTATAACCGCGTGGATTGCCGAACCATTCCGTTTGTTGTAGTGGAATCCAGCGCACGCGCAGTTGTGTTGCACTCATTGCGCGCACCGTAACATTGAAAGGCGGATGCATCGGACGCGCCTGTATCGTTTGAAAGTCTTTGGTGGGTTCCGAAGGTTGCGAAGTACCAACCACATTTGTAGCGCTCAACCGCAAGCGATACTGTGTGAATGGCATGAGTCCAGTAACTGTAAGCGTTTCCGCATCCGGATCGGATATTTCGCAGACTGTAAACCAAGTCATATTGCGCGCAGTTTGCGCTTCAACTTTCCATTTCGTAATCGAGGAGTTACCATCGAAGCCGGGCGTAAATTGTAACACCACAGAGAAAGCTTCTATGTTCGAGAGCGCTAAGGTGGTTGGGGGATGTGGGAGAACGGGTTCAACCCCCGATTGTATTGTCGCGGTTTTCGCCGGACCTGCGCCCACCTTAGTCCAAGCGCGTATTTCAAACCAATAGTGTGTGGTTGCTTGCAATTGTGTGACCGTGAGTTCGTTATCCTCAGCTGTTAGATTGACCGATTTGAGCGTGTCAGCGCGATCTTTCACTTGATAGCGCACACTGTAGCCGGTGAGTATGCCATTTGTATTGCGAGGTGGCGACCACAGCACCTTCACCGAACGATCGGAGACATCGTCAAAATGTAATGCCATTATCTCATCGGGCACATCTTCCAACGTCTTCACAGGCACTTTGAAACTCGCCATACCATCGCCGGGATCAGTAAAGCACAGCACTGTGATATTGTAGTCGGTGTATTTATCCAAACCATTCATTACTGCCGTCTGCTCTGCCAAGGGATCGAGTAAGCTAGGCGGCACAGTAAGCATGCGCTCCTCAATATCCCGCGGCTCTCCATCAATGATCTCAGTGCGCCAAGCTTGTATTTTATATCCCTGGTTTATGCCATTGATTTGTTGTGGATTAGGTGGCGTCCAGGTGACATGTATTGCGGTCGAGTTGAGCGCGTGCACTTTAACAAATGTAGGTGGCGCCTCAGGCACACCTTCTTTAGTTTTTATCTTCGCGCCATCTGTATACACTCCGACACCCATATTATTATAGGCAGCTATTTGTACGACATAGTCCTTCCATGTGATGAGCTCTTGTATGAGAAATGTGCGTTGTGCCTCATTTGTGATATTCTGATATGTCCATGGCGAATCATTGTAGCCGAAGAGCCGATAACGTAATATATAACCGAGTATTTGTCCATTGCGATGCTCTTCAAGTGGTGGTTGCCATTGTGTAATGATTTCCGACATTGAACGTGCTGAGCCGACAAAACCAACTGGTGGTCCAGAGGGCGCTGTATGCGTGAGGACAAAATTTTTGTGTTAGTTTAAACAATCGAGTTGACGGTAATTAAGTTTATTAGTTTTTAATTTTATGTGAATTTTATTTTAATGTACCTCGGTGAAGCGGTAATTCTACAAATTATTTTTTACACAGCCGGAATATATGTTTTGACGCATAACGACAAAGAGGGATACATACAAATAGCGTTAATACAAATATGTTAGCGTGAATTTTTATTTCAACAAAGAAGTTAGTACAGTTTGTAATAAAAAAAATACTCTTCAACAAAAAAAAAAAAAAAAATATATATACATACTTTGCGGAAATTAAATGAATAAATGGCTTAAAAAATTTAACACTGCATTTACAAGTGATCACTGATTTAATTTAACTCACAACGCCGGGCGAAAACTCTTCATAAAGTATCATCGAAACATATGTCGACTTGACTGGTCCTGCAGTGCGTGGGTGAAATTTTCTAAAAAAAAAAAATTTGATGGAACAACAAAAATGACTTTAAAACCGTCGGCATATCAGCAATCGAACAAGCATCATCACCTTTGCGCTTCGAGAACGACCATGCTGCGCTGACAACTGCAGGAATGTGCGGCGCGACCCGCAAGAGATTAGCGTACAAAAAGGGCAGCACACATTGAATACATCCACAAGAGAGCGAGATCATACAGGAAAGTAGGCTTCTACTTGAGCCAGTTTTTAGTCGGCCACGCATGCTTAAAAAAATTTCTTCACCGATTCAAACACGAGCAAAACTGTCTATGCGACCACTGTAAAGGCGAAGCGCCTGAGGACGTATATCACGTATTCTTCGAATGCCCTAGATCGATTGGCTTTAGATTAAGGCTATCGGTGCGGATTAAACTCCGGAAATCCTAGTGCGGCATTTAGTACGGCACATGCTACAAAGCAAACTAAAATAGAGTGCAGCGTAATCGCAGAAGCTAAGAAGCAAGGATGCGGCGCATCAGGGAGAACTAAGATAAGATCTCTAAATAAGAGATAAAGCACAGATAATGAAACAGTAGAATAGACGCAGATTGGAATAACGGCCCTTCCAACCGTCTGGTCCACGGACCTTATCAATAACAGCGAATACTGCCCACTGAGGACAGTTTTGGACCCAGGGCCTGTACAACTGGCGTGGCTTGGAAACTTGGGTGAGTAAATTTGAGGCGGATTGGAACCACAGCCTGACTCTCGTGACCTATGCCGGAACCAATTGCGGAACCAAATAGATGCGCTTCAACTGCCTGTGATTGTCATAACAGCCGTCGCGGAAGTAAGAATAAGTTTTCAATAGGAAAGCTACGTTATTTTCATAGAGACGGATTGGAACCACGGCCTTTTGGATGTACCAAACAGGTATGTAATTGAAATGTTGTTAAATCATATATATATTTGTCTTGGGGACAAGACCGACCTTTTCAACCGTCTAGTAAAAAGATCCCCAGTTAAGAATTGAAATGGACATTTACGCCGACCAACCGACGTTGAGACTAGTATCCAAACCACCTTCCGACGGAATACTTAACGATAGTACCGGGGCGATCGGTACATGACGGTTGGAGTTATAGTGCTTAGGTTCAAGTCGCACACTGACTTTAAGGCTTTCGAAGCTTTCTTCACCGAATAAAAAAAAACTTATTTCTGGCCAGAGCCATGACTTCCCCGGGGGGAGTACTATTCGCTTATGACGTCACAACTGCGCTGCTCCGTCGGCCATCCTGACTTCGTCCATGGTTGCCCCTACAACACACTTAGTTCTTTTGAATCACACTAGCGGTAAAAGTAGAGAAAGTTGGCAATCATTGGTTTTGCGTAAAAACTGATGACGTCACATCTGTCAAAACTCGTGAACTCAATACAACGGTATCGCTTTAGACACAATCTTCTTTTTGTTCATTTATGATTTCTGGCCTGGAAATGCAACTTTTTGCGGGTCTACCAAAAGCAATTAAGAAAAATAAAAATTTTTCACTATACTCTAATCTACATGTTTATAAAATAAGGTTATGTGATAAGTCTAAACTACCTATTTATATACAAAAAAAAAAAATTTATAAAAAAAATAATACACTGAAAAAAAGATTACAAAAATTTCTGGAAATAATAGTTTTTTTTAACATTACTGAAGGTGGTTTTACACGATATGTATTGTAATCTGCACCTGTCACTTTTTCGATTCAAATATGTGTCAAATTCGCTTAATTTACATTTTTTTCCCTTAATTGACAACAAAAATTTAATTGATACAGGTTTACAGGTACAATGTTTTTGTCAGAAGGTCTTTCTCTTTTGTGTTTACACGGTTTGATTCTTTATTCTGTATCCATACAAAAAAGTGACATATAGATCTGACAAAACATATCGTGTAATACGCCTTTAATATTACTTAATTTAGTAAACTGCTCTCGAAAGCAACCCAGATTGGATCTCTTTGGTGTTATTTTTTTTTTAATATTTAAAAGGAGTAGTAAAAATTTATCAAATCTCTAAAGAAATGGCAGTCGCATAAGAAAACTAGATAAATATTACTTCTTTGATTACTACATATTTTTTTGGGCTTATGGTTTTGTCGAGAGCGGGATACCAGTCTAAAGTACATATGTACGTTAACAAAAAAATATTAAAAAACTTACCTTCTTGCGGCAGCTCCACAATATTGCTCGGTTCCGATGGCGAACCTTCGCCAACACGATTCACAGCGCTCACACGAAATTGATAGATTGTAGCCGCTTTGAGATTTTTCAATAGCACCCAACGTTGATCCGACGAAACATTGCTCAGTTCCGTTACCCAATTAAGCATAGGTTCTGGAACTGGACCTACGAATTTTTCTGTGATTGTTAATGATTTGAAGACGAGATAGAGAGCAAGCGAGAAAAATGCGAATTTTGTGAAAATGAAAGAGGGGATTGTGGGCGGAATTAAGAAAGGCGGCAAGGGAAGAGGTGGTGATAGTGAAAAGAATATAGTGATGTGTTAGTGATTTTTGTGTGGTTGGAAAAAAAGAAATAGTAAAATTTTGTGCAAAAGTTAATAAACCAAACACCAATTAAATGTAAAAAATATATAAATACAAAAATAAAATGAAAAGTGTGAAAATGATGATAATGTAATGTGATAGATTTAAAAAAATATATTTAAGTGAGTGTGAGCATAACGAATTGTTGTGACGATAATTGAACAAAAACAAAGACGAACGAAACCAAATTGAGTTGGAATTGGTGTGAAAATTATAAATTTCATTTAAAACACACAAATGTAAAATGCAGGTACATATATACATATGTTTGAGGTGGGGGTTTTGAAAAATGAAACACGAAACGACAGCAAGGATATACATATAGCAGTGGACATATTCATTACGAAAAATTTTTGTTTGGCCAAGTTAGATGAACGACAGTTGCGTACGTTGTAGACGACAGTTGTGTGTTTGCAGATGATTTTTTTGTAGTATTGTACAGTTGAGTATGTAGGCGTTGTATTGAGTGTATTGCAGAAAATTGATTGATGTGAATGCGCGTTTGTGTGTATGATTGCAGTTGTGGTGTGCGTATTTCATTTGTGCCAAAGAAAGAGAGAAAGAAAAACAAATTGGTTTTGTTTTGTGAATATTTGGTAATTTATGTTGTTGTTGTTTTTTTTGGCGTAGCAACGTATAGCATATTCTTGCTATTAGCAGACACTTGACGCAAATTACTGCCTCATATACGTCGTACCTAATTGAGTTAAAACACTCTGGGAGTACTCGTAAATTAATTTTTTTATGGAGCATGATTGAGAAATTAGAAAACAATTTTGGCGTCAGAATGCTATAATCAATAGGGCAAACAAGATGATGTTTTGAAAAATTCAGAGTAGTTCTATATTCAATTTTTTGGAACAGTAGCCACCCTATTATAAGAAATTGATAATAACACTGTACACTAGCCAAAAAATCCCAGAGGGGGTTTCATCGCTTTAGGGGTGTGCTGAATCCGAATCTGAAGTCTGATTCACACTAGGGTTTCTTTCCAGATGGTAGTTTATTCAGAGGGAGACGTCGAACTTGATACCCAAATCCGTGACGGTGTAAAACTTGTCCCACCACCTGACTATGATGAAGTGAGAATAGCTATATCCCGGCTCAAAAACAACAAAGTGGCTGGAAGATGACTTCAACTCCCTTGGGGTTTCAAATTGGCGTCAGTTATCATTAAAAAGGAATGACTGGCGTGCCTAGGCGATTAAGCAAAAATAAATGACGCAAGCCAAGATTAGATTAGAAATGATTGGCGTATGTTTTATGAAAACTCGAATAACATACGACAATATTTTATCCGATTTACCAATGATGCTACACATTGCTAGATCGTTTGCCATTCACGCGTTTGTGCTTACGGAGCAGTAAGAAACCATATATTGCGCTCCGTTGTTCGCTCCCTTTGGGCTCAGCTAACTAACTTTTTTCAGTGTAATTAAATGTTCATCATACGCCCTGTCAAACCCTTGGAGAAGTATGGGCACTTTATGCGGGGGGTTTTATATACATAAGAAATACACTTGGATGGTGAAATAAATGAATAAAGGTATATGCCTTCTTTCACTCAGCCCTATATCCTAAAATCAACCACAATCATTACATACTGGGGGCATTTTGGAATCATATCGGAATCATTTTAGGTTCATTTTGGGGTCGATTTGGGGACTTTTTGGGTTCCCTTGTGATCATTTTGGGATCATTTTAGAGTCATATTCAGCAGGTTTTGGGGTAGTTTTGAGATCATTTTAGGGTCATGTTGAGGTCATTTTAGTGTCATTTTAGGATTATATTGGGGTCACTATAGGATCCTTTTGGGGTCATATTGGGGTAATTTTAGGGTCATTATAGGTTTATTTTAGGGGCTGTTTTGGGTCATTTTGGGATCTCTTGTAGTAATTTTGGGATCATTTAAGGGTCATATTGAGGTAATTTTGTTGTCATTTTGGGTAATTTTTTGGGTAATTGGGGGATCATTTAATGGGAATTTTTGGGTAATTGGGGGATCTTTTTAGGGTCATATTTATTTATTTTATTGTCATTTTGGATTAATTTAATATTATTTTGAGGTCATTATGGGGAAAAAGACTAAATTTCGTGTATGTAAACCATCACCATTGATAAAAAGTTTGAACACGCCCAATTCACATCGTCGCTCACACTACATATACCTAAATGAATAAATCAATTGGAATATTCATAAACGTTACACTACTTTCATCTTTCAAAAATATTTACACAACTTAATTTATATACATAGAAACAAAAAAGTATAATATGCACGTTTGCACTTACCTAGTTCGGAAACTTCACGCCGTTGTATAATAAACTTTAGTATTTGACTATTGCCATCGAATCCTGGTGTCCATGAAATGTTGATAGTACGCTGGTGTGGTGCATCTAAACGTGCCACTTTTACATTACTCGGCGGAAAGGGTAACTCGATGACACTTAAACGTGCTGAACGTGTTTCATTGCCGCCTGGTGATGTCACAACACATTGATATGTACCGACATCACCCGCGCGCACCGCCTGTATTTCGAGTGTGCCGTCCGATTGTACGCCAATGCGTTGTGAATTGCTGATTGCAGTCGGATGACCTTCACGATACCAGTCGACATTGTATGGTACCGAAGGATCGCTAGAAACTTTGCATTGCAGTGTGGCATTGAGGCCCAACAGGACAGTGGTGTCAACCGGTGGTTGGATGATTTGTGTGCGAACTGTGACCATGTGAAATGAAAATGCGGTTGAAAGTAAAAAATAAGAGGGTTGTTAAATTGTGTAAAAAAAAATATTAGAAAAGTTTTTGTCATGTGGCACTTCTTTTTTTGCAAAGTCCAAATAGAAATGCGTAAATGTTGATAGTGTTAGGAAATTGAAAGCCTTGACATTTTCCGGTTTACTACTGTGCATACAAACACATTTCAATTCTGCCGACTAGTCGATTTCCCACAGTGGAGTGGGAAGTATGGTAGCGGTTTAAAGTTTTTTTAAGAGTTTATTTCTAGCGTGGATAGTTTTTGTGGGAGTGTGAATTTTCATATATAAATGGCAGTATTATGTAAATAGGCTGCATTTCAATATATGTAGTGGTTACATTAGGTTGGGTTGGAAAAATTAATTTAATTCGTTTTGATTTTTTTATTATTTTGTTTTTTATTTTATTTTATTTCTTTTTTATTTTATTTCATATTATATTATTTTATCCCACCCTACACACACAAATATATACAACTAAAAACACAAGTCAGTGTGTGAGTAAATGCCAGCATACATTATGTATTTACAAACTTTTGCTGCAGGCGTTAATGCTATACTGACACTCCATACAAATGCAAATCTGATTGTGCTAAAATATTTTTGTTTCCATTTGCGCTTTCACATATCAATGCATGCTCTTTGTACGTACGAGTACATATGTGTTAGTAAGTATTTTGCTAAAGGCGTCGAGATATGAAAGTTTAATAGAGTTTGTGCAAATTTGATTTGCCATCTGGTTGACAGGTGTCTCTGAAGTTGGTTGATGCCTTTAGGGGCTAGTTTCTCAGTGCGAGTTTAAATTACGACTCAAGTTGAAGGCAATTTTCGCGACAAAGTGGCAGCGCTAATTTTTTATTTTATTTTATTGATGTGTTCTATTCTATTTTAATTTATGTATGTAATAAAATTATATTAAATAATGATTTAATTTTTTTTTTTCGTTTACTATATTTTTTTGTATTTTTTTTAACTTTATTTTATATTTTTTATTTTTTTATTTTATATTTTTTTTTTCATTTTATTTTATTTTATTTAATTTCTGTTATTTTATTTTATTTTATTTTAACTTATTTTATTTTATTTTATTTTATTTTATTTTATTTTATTTTATTTTATTTTATTATATTTTATCTCATTTTATCTCATTTTATTTTATTTTATTTTATTTTATTTTATTTTATTTTATTTTATTTTATTTTATTTTAACTTATTTTATTTTATTTTATTTTATTTTATTTTATTATATTTTATCTCATTTTATTTTATTTTATTTTATTTTATTTTATTTTATTTTATTTTATTTTATTTTATTTTATTTTATTTTATTTTATTTTATTTTATTTTATTTTATTTTATTTTATTTTATTTTATTTTATTTTATTTTATTTTATTTTATTTTATTTTATTTTATTTTATTTTATATTATTTTATTTTATTTTATTTTATTTTATTTTATTTTATTTTATTTTATTTTATTTTATTTTATTTTATTTTATTTTATTTTATTTTATTTTATTTTATTTTATTTTATTTTATTTTATCTTATTTTATTTTATTTTATTTTATTTTATTTTATTTTATTTTATTTTATTTTATTTTATTTTATTTTATTTTATTTTATTTTATTTTATTTTATTTTATTTTATTTTATTTTATTTTATTTTATTTTATTTTATTTTATTTTATTTTATTTTATTTTATTTTATTTTATTTTATTTTATTTTATTTTATTTTATTTTATTTTATTTTATTTTATTTTATTTTATTTTATTTTATTTTATTTTATTTTATTTTATTTTATTTTATTTTATTTTATTTTATTTTATTTTTTATTTTTTATATTATTTCGTTTTATTTGATTTAATTTAATTTAATTTAATTTTATTTTACTCACCACATTTACTATATGTGACAATCATACTTCTCAATATGCCACCGTAATCGTTCTAATGCACAATTCAATAGCAAAACAGCACCATTGTATTTCATATTTTTTCAACTTTTAATTAACGCGCAACTAAAAACTAAGCTTAGCAACACATTTCACAATTTGCAAATTCGCAGTAAATGTGTTTTTTTTTTCCTGACAGCATTATTATGAAATTAACAACCAACTTAGCATACTAATTAAAGCAGAGATTATTCGCAGAGTTCGCTGGTATAGTGAAAAAATTTTACTATGTATTTGTTTTCTATTAGCCATCTGTTTATAAATAGCTTAAAATAAAATTTGTTTTTCATGCAAATTTTAGATGCGAGCCGGGAGCACCTGCTAGGGGATGCAAACTGAAAAGCTGAAAACAATTGCAAGCTTCTCGATTGCGGTTTCTATGGAATGCTAATATGGAATTGTAAAAACATTCGCTAAATCACATAGTCGCTCGCTTGCCAGAGGGATCAATGTGTCAAAATTAAAAATTTGGGAAACCGTATTTGAAAGTTAATTCCTCTCGCAAAATTTGAAATTTTATTTTTATACATAAATATGCTTATGCAGGTTATATTCTCATAATTTTTTTTTTTTTAATTTTCGTTGTGCCAGAAATATGAATGTATAGCATATTCATGTTTTTGGCGTAGCATATTCTGTTTTGGAAACTGAATTTTTAAAATTTTGACTTTGCCAGAAACATGAATGGCTGGCACTCAACAATAGACACCATGTCGTATACTTAACAATTTTGCTACACATTCAAGTTTCTGGCAAAACGAAAATTTTAAAAAATATATAAGTCCAGTTTTTAAACATTTTTGTTGCGCCAGAAACATGAATGTGTAGCACATGAAAATGGCATGGCATATGGCATTGCAAGGTTCCTTGCACTTTGAAAGCCCAGGACTTTCGTGAATCGTAGAAAAACGAGAGGTTAATCAGGTGAGCCTATTAACTCAAATATGGAAAATTGACACATTCGTGCCTTTGACAAGCGAGCGACGATATGTGATGACATAAGACTGTTCAGAAAAATTAAGTAAAATAAAACTAACTAAAATAAAGTAGTTTAATTTATTTTATGTTTTTTACTTTATTTAATTTTATTTTACTTTATATTTTTTTAATTCTATTTTATTACATTTTTTATTTTTTTATTTTTTTAAACCTTATTTTATTTTATTTTATTTTGTTTTATTTTATTTTATTTTATTTTATTTTATTTTATTTTATTTTTCATTTTATTTTATTATATTTTATTTTATTTTATTTTTTTTTATTTTTTTTTGTTTTATTTTATTTTATTTTGTTTTATTTTATTTTATTTTATTTTATTTTATTATATTTTATTTTATTTTATTTTATTTTATTTTATTTTATTTTATTTTATTTTATTTTATTTTGTTTTATTTTATTTTATTTTATTTTATTTTATTTTAATATATTTTAATTTATTTTATTTTTTTTTTATTTTTTTTTATTTTATTTTATTTAATTTTTTTTTATTTTATTTTATTTTTTTTTTTATTATATTTATTTTTTTCATTTTATTTTATTTTATTTTATTTTATTTTATTTTATTTTATTTTATTTTATTTTATTTTATTTTATTTTATTTTATTTTATTTTATTTTATTTTATTTTTTTTTTTTTTTTAATTTTATTTTATTTTATTTTATTAATCTTTTTTTATTTTATTTTATTTTATTTTACTTTATTTTATTTTATTTTATTTTATTTATTTTGTTTTATTTTACTTTATTTTATTTTATTTTATTTTATTTTATTTTATTTTATTTTATTTTATTTTATTTTATTTTATTTTATTTTATTTTATTTTATTTTATTTTATTTTATTTTATTTTATTTTATTTTGTTTTATTTTATTTTATATTTCATTTTATTTTATTTTTCATTTTATTTTATTTTATTTTGTTTTATTTTATTTTATTTTATTTTTTTTTATTTTATTTTATTTTATTTTATTAATCTTTTTTTATTTTATTTTATTTTATTTTATTTTATTTTATTTTACTTTATTTTATTTTAATATTTTTATATTTTATTTTATTTTGTTTTATTGAATTTTGCTTTATTTTATTTTATTTTATTTTATTTTTTTCAATACATATCTCTTTCAAAGGAAACACTTTTTTCATCAGTCTAATATAAATAAACAATTCGAGTAAAAACCCACTGATAAACTGCATTATGTTTATAACGTTTAATTGCTGCCGCAAGCGATTGCTAACTGTAGCGCATCATCTGATATACATACATACTTACCCAAAACGCTTAGATATGCCTCGCCATTAACGGTGCCCGCCTCATTTGAACGGACACACGTATAAAGACCAGCGTCCGTTTCGCGTACATTCGAAATTAATAAATCACCGGATTCAAGAATTTGTATGCGACTCGATATTTCAACAAGTTGTGTTTCTATAGTAGCAATTATTATTGTCGTTGTTGTTTTCATTAGTAGGCACAAAATGTGCACCAAATATTGAGGTTATAAAGGTAAACATACATATTTGTATGATCCAAATGACGAATGTTTGTTAGCGACAACCAAATCGGAAGAGCGGGCATAGAATTTGCATTGAACAAGAACAAATGATGCATATCCGGTTGAATATAGTTGTTAGACATGTTTGTTTATGTTGTTGTCGAGCAAATGTTGTTAGCATAGTTAAAAAGGCATCAGCAGCACCACAAGCACAAAATGTTGGTGCACCCGCACACACATCCACAAAATACCAATTAAACAGTAGCCAGAGGAGTTGTATGAACCCAGGAATATAATCACAATTTTACGAGCGCATTAAACATTCAAATTGCGGAGAATATTTGTTGTTGTTTTACGGAAAAGGTAGGTGGGTAGTGCATTGCATTGATTGTGCGTGTATGCGTGTGTGCGTTTTATTATAATCGTTGTATTTGGTCGTTGTTGATGTATAATTTTGGTCAGACATGACAAGCATTAAATGAGTGCGCGCCAACACCCCACAGACGTGCATAAACGGACGAGCGAGCAATACACCGACGCAGTCACACAAATACATGACCAAAAGCCATGACCAGCAGGTAGTACCACAAATAATTTTCATTTTGATGCGCAGCCAAATTGTTGGTATTATTTTTATTTTTATTTTGTGGATTCGTGCAATTAATGCGTTGGTTTTGCGGTAAAAAGGATTTCAGTAGCACATTTAGCATTTTTAAGCACATAATAGTTGGTTGTGATTGTAGTTGTTGTTAGCGACGTTATTGGTGTTGTGGTCAGTTGGTTGTTTGGTTTTTATATTTTGGTTGGTTGGTTGGTTGGTTGTTTGGCAGTTAGTTGCATGGGGCATACACACACAAAATTAGAAAAGGAAAACAAAAACATTTTATTAGCATTAGTAGACACAAAATTGCAAGCGGTTCTAATTTTTTTAATAATATTTTATTAGCTTTATTTTGTTATTAAATATTTAAAGGATATTTTAGTCATAAAAACATATGTGTTTATAATTGCTTAGCAAAATACTTAGTGCGTTTTTATAATTAGGTAATGGCAGTCATATTAATTTTAGCACACACTTTTGTAGCATAATAAAAAAAAAATGTGGCGTATTTGTAGCAAGAAAGAACATTTCCCGAATATAGCACTCGCACTGTGTTGCAATATTTTTTTGGACTTCAGGTGTATCCAAATTTTTGTGTAACGATACACCCTAATGTGTAAAATTAGCTCTATACAAATGTACATATATGGCTAGGCTTTAAGTTGATAAATGAAATGTAGTTTGCGATCTTTGCCATTTCAAAGAGAAGTTTAAAACCATCGCAATTATAAAATTCATACAAAGTAGTCCACGGCGTATACGTAACTTTTTTTAATTTTTCGAGAAAAACTTAACTATTTTCCTATCGCATATATAAATATAGTTTCATAGTTTCCATTCAACCCAGTTGGTATTTTCAGTCAAAATTCTACTTATTCAAAAAGTTACTCATACGCCCCCGCCAACACCTTTTACGTTGCCCTTTGAACTTAATACAATGATAACATATGCAAATATTTTGCTGAATTCTCTATGTAAATACCAGAAAACCCATTTACAAATTACTTTCAGCAATGTCTTTCAAAAATGTCATTAAATAACCGCATTTAATGCCTTTTTAACTTTTTTGTTTAAGTTTGAAAAATTAGTTTTAAAATCCTTTCAAAGTGTTTATCTATGCTTTCAAAACAACTTTTCATAGAGCAAGGTAAAAAGTAAACAGATGCTGAAACAAAACTTTTGCGCAATCATGTAAGCATGAAAATTTTAGTCTAATGAATGTCTGAGTGTTACACTTCTATGGTAGTATAGACAAAAAAATTAAAACTAAGACAAGCGAAGAGAAAACCGCCAAAAAAACTTTCGACACTTTACTTCAATGCATAAAATAACATCAAACTTGATGTTGAACAAAACTTACCAACAAGCAAAAACGGCGTATAAATTCATAATAGACATTAGACTGGGTCAAATGAATTTTTTTTTCAATTTTATTGATTTTATTTTTCAGAGAAAAGAAAAAAAATTAAAAAAAAATTAAACAAAACAAAATAAAGTAAAATAAAATGAAATAATAAAAATTAAATAAAATTAAATAATATATAAAAAAAAAATAAAATGAAATAAAACAAAAAAATTTAAATTAAAAAAAATTAAAAAAAATTGAAATGAAAATAAAATAAAATAAAATAAAATAAAATAAAATAAAATAAAATAAAATAAAATAAAATAAAATAAAATAAAATAAAATAAAATAAAATAAAATAAAATAAAATAAAAAAATAAAATAAAATAAAATAAAAAAAATAAAAAAAAATAAAATAAAATAAAAAAAAATAAAAAAAAAATAAAGAAAAAAATAAAATATGATGAAATGAAATGTAATGAAAAAAAGAAATAAAAAAAAAAGATATAAAATAAAAAAATAAAAAAAATAAAAAAAAGTAAAATAAAAAAAAAAATAATATAAAATAAAATAAAACAAAATAATGTAAAATAAAATAAAATAAAGTAAAATAAAATGAAATAAAATAAAATAATCAAATAACCCAAAAAAAAAAAAATTAAAATAAAAAAAATAAAATAAAATAAAATAAAATAAAATAAAGTAAAATAAAATAAAATAAAATAAAATAATCAAATAACCAAATAAAAAAAAAAATTAAAATAAAATAAAGTAAAATTAAATAAAACAAAATAAAATAAAAAAATAACTAAAAAAAAATAAAATAAAATAAACTAAAATTAAATAAAATAAAATAAAATTAAATAAAAAATAATATAATATAATAAAAAAGTAATAAAATTAAATAAAATAAAGTAAATTAAATAAAATAAAACAAAATAAAATAAAATAAATAACCCAAAATAAAATAAGTTAAAATAAAATAAAATAAATTAAAATAAAATAAAAAATTATAAAGAATTTAATTTAACTCAAGGTAAGTTTTTATGTTATTTAACTTAATATTATTTAATTTTATTATATTTAAATTTTAATTTATTTTATTGTATTTTACTATGGAATATTTATGTTTATTTCCAAGCATAATAAAATTTAATTTTTTTTGTTTATTTAGCCCAGTCTAATAGGCATAAGTACGTGCAAACTAAAGATTGCAAGTGTGTACGTTTTTTCAGATTTATTAACTAAATGGTGAGTTAAGCTATGTGTGTGTTCCTCTACGCATACCTGTGTGGCAGTAAATGCAGCTTTTAACACACACATAAAAACATACCTATTCAGTTCATATGTATATACACTAACTTACCGTTATAAATCCATGTGATGTTGGGATTTGGCGCACCAACTGCACGGCACCAAATAGTCGCGTCCTTGCCATCCAATGCGGTAACATTTTGTGGTGGCTTCTCCATCACCGGGGCAGAGGCTATGGATAAAAAGAAAGAAAAAAGAGCAACATAAAAAATACAGCCAAAAAGTCAAATGAAAACAAAAACAAAAAAAAAAAAAAATAATAAAAACGACACAAAGTATGTTGAGAGTGAGAAAATGTGAGTGAAAAAAGTCTATTAAATAGTCGGATTCAAGCACCAACTACAAAGTGTACTAGGTACGTGCTGTTAAATTTGAGGGTGGTTGGATATGTTTTGTGCAATCAAGTGGTTTAGTTTAGTAACAGCTGGTCAGCTAGTCAACTAGTCAACTAGTCAGCAGCAAAGCAGATAAACACAACGGGCAAGTGCCAGGCCAATTATTCATTTACGAACTTTGACCAGCTTGATAAGAAATAAAAAATAAAAAAAACAACAGCAATAAAACAAAAACAAGGTGTAAGTGCAAATAAAACTTTCTAGGTGCTTACATGCCTCTTTGTGTGTATGTGTGAAAACACGTTGAGTTGGAGTATTTCATTCAACCAACGCTTGGCCACTCAAATTGCATGGTATTTTGCTTGTGTAAATATGCAAAGGAGTCAGGTAAATGTTGTTAAGCGTCTATGCGAATTTGTGTATGTGTGTGTGTGTGTGTGCTGGTGTAAGCTCAGATGTTTATAGTACGTGAGTGAATATTTATACAATATGAATTTCATATATTTCATTTCAATACATACATCCTCACATACATACATACATATGTATAAGTAAATATTAGCATGGTAGCAGTCAAGTTAAATGTAGTTGTATTAAGTGCAAGTATTACAATATTGGCGTGACTACGGAAGTATTGCGTGTGTTTGTATAATATAAATAATATATTTAAATACATGCATATATGCGAGTTTTTACAAACATATCGGTAATATAAAACTTTACATACATCACCAAAAAAATAATAAAAATTTTTGTTTGGTAGATTGAAGTCAAGTGAGCAGTTGGCTTTTGCTGCCGATAAAAATATTTGCATGTCAAATAAATACGTTAGAGCATAAGCACACTAGGGTATTTCGATAAAAGGGATATGACTTTTTGATCTCAACGTATATTATCAGAGGAAATACTTCTCAAAACTTCTATGTTTTTTATTTTATCTACTAATTTTTTATAATTTTTTATTCTATTTAGTTTTGCTTCATTTTATTTTGTTTTACTTTTTTTATGTTATTTTTTCTTTTATTTTATTTTATCTTATTTATTTTATCTTATTTATTTTATTTTATTTCATCTTATTATTTATTTTGTTTCATTTAATTTAACTAAATTTTATTTTTTTATTATGTTTTTTATTTTCTTTATTTTAGTTTGTTTTATTTTATTTGATTTTTTTAAATTTTTTCTCTGATTTTATTTTAGTTTAAATTTTATTTTAATTTTATTTTATTTTAATGATTTTGATAAAATTCTTTTTTTTTTTAATTTCTTCAAATTTTTTTTCATTTTTTATTCCCTTTAATTTTTATTTAGTTAAATTTTTCCTAATTTAATTTAATTTTGTTTTATTTAATTTTTTTGTTTTATTTCATTTTGTTTTATTTTAATTTATTTTATTTTATTTTATTTTATTTTATTTTACTTTATTTTATTTTATTTTATTTAATTTTATTTAATTTAATTTAATTTAATTTTATTTTATTTTATTTTATTTTATTTTATTTTATTTTATTTTATTTTATTTTATTTTATTTTATTTTATTTTATTTTATTTTATTTTATTTTACTTTATTTTATTTTATTTTATTTTATTTTATTTTATTTTTTTATGTTTTATTTGATTTTATTTTATTTTATTTTATTTTATTTTATTTCATTTTATTTTATTTTCTTTTATTTTATTTTATTTTATTTTATTTTATTTTATTTTATTTTATTTTATTTATTTTAATTTTATTTTATTTTATTTTATTTTATTTTTTTTTTTATTTTTTTTTATTTTATTTTATTTTATTTTTATTTTATTTTATTTTATTTTATTTTATTTTATTTTATTTTATTTTATTTTATTTTATTTTATTTTATTTTATTTTATTTTATTTTATTTTATTTTATTTTATTTTATTTTGTTTTATTTTATTTTATTTTATTTTATTATTTTATTTCATTTTATTTTATTTTATTTTATTTTATTTTATTTTATTTTATTTTATTTTATTTTATTTTATTTTATTTTATTTTATTTTATTTTATTTTATTTTATTTTATTTTATTTTATTTTATTTTATTTTATTTTATTTTATTTTATTTTATTTTATTTTATTTTATTTTATTTTATTTTATTTTATTTTATTTTATTTTATTTTATTTTATTTTATTTTATTTTATTTTATTTTATTTTATTTTATTTTATTTTATTTTATTTTATTTTATTTCATTTTATTTTATTTTATTTTATTTTATTTTATTTTATTTTATTTTATTTTATTTTATTTTATTTTATTTTATTTTATTTTATTTTATTTTATTTTATTTTATTTTATTTTATTTTATTTTATTTTATTTTATTTTGTTTTCATTTCTTTTATTTTATAATTTTTGTTTTTTTTTATCTTTTATTTTTATTTTATTTTGTTTTCATTTATTTATACTCAAAAAGAATAATTTGATAAAAATTATTCGACTGGTCAAAAGACCACAAAATTTTCAAAGTTCGAAAGTGAACACCTATAAGAAAAGTTACTCATACGCCATGTTGCACTTACTCAAAACATTCAATGCGTTTGTAAATGATAACAGCACTTGAGTTGTTTAGCTCACGCGAACAGGTTCTGCAATTAAAATGAACCACTTAGACCACAAAACTAACGAACAAGACTTCTTCTAAGGAAAAGCTTTTCCATACTTCTGTTAAAATAAAAAAAATAAAAAAAAAAATTTTTAAAAACAACTTTCAACCACCTAATTTAAATACGCAATTATGTAAGAGTATAATTTAATAATAAAGAAAAAATTGCGCGTACTTTCAACTTTTACAAGGATAACCGAACAAAGAAAATTGTGCAGCTGTGAATTAAATAAAATGTTGAAAAAATTGTCGCCTTTAATTTAAATAAATATCAGTTTACGTCTGAAGTTGGCCAACTGAAGAAGTTTTGCGTGCAAATTAAAGTCCTTTATTATAGGAGAGCAGCGCAAAAGAAATTAAATGCAAAGGAGTATGTTAATATTTATGTGTAAATAAATGCGGGTCATGCAAGAAAATTGTAATAAAGAAAAAAAAAAGCTTTAGTAAATAACCAAGACACACGAAAGGCAAAAACAAAACAATAAAGATAAAATAAAGAAGAAATAAAGAAAAAAGAAGGATAAATTAACTCTTGAAGAAGTGGAACAGTCGAGCACTATACCATATGCCTATAGCCACAAGCAACTTCACACACGCACACGTGAAAAAACTCACACAATTATGCATAAATATGTGTTTGAATAAATATTATATTTTCTCAGGCATGCAAATTCATAGGCTTTTCACTAACAGAGCGAAAAAGTTTACATATCAAATTTGCATATCAATACTTTATGCCTTACGGTTGGTAATAAATGCGCTCACGATTATCGCACAGGTCAGGTTAAGGAACAATGACTATAAAATTGGTATGAAGAAAGCGATTATAAGTATGTAAGTGCATAAGTGTGTATAAGATTAACAACAGTAAATGCCATTAATGAGCGAAAGCATATTTTGCATTTCTACTGCAGTACAAACACAAACCGCCACCCTTCATTTCAAACTCAATGAAAAGGTGAGCAATACAATGCCATGAGCAACATTAAAAAGCGATGGTGAAAAAATATGAATGAAAAAATTTCACACGAACATCACAAAAGTTTGTCCATGCTACGCTGTGAATATTTATGAAAATTGCCATATTAAATTTAAATTGCGTTGGTCAGTATGGCATAACTGTACGAAACTACAGTCAATTATGTGATGAATATGGGAAAAAAATGATGCGTAAATAAGCATGTATTAAATGAATTACAAATGTTGCCCATTACGCACACAGAGCACCAACAAAAAGGTGTAATAATAACATGTTAAAATGTAAGCAGATGACAGAAACTTGCGCTAATGAATGCTCAAAAGTGAAGTAATTAAGTAGATGGAGTGAAGTTGGCGTGCGGCATGTCAAATAGTGATGCTCATTGGCGAGCTCGTGAGCACTGCTGTTTAAACATTAAATTGGTAGACTCTTACATTAATAATGGAGTCATTTTAGGATCATTTTGGGTCACTTGGATATCGATTTTCGGTCATATTGGGATCATTTCGGGGTAACTTTTAGGAAAACTTTGGGTTCAATTTGATATCATTTTGGGTTAAATTTGGGATCATTTTGGGGTCATTTTGGAGTAAATTTGGGTTGATTTTGGCAACATATTGCGGTCATTTTGGCATAATTTTGGGGTCACTTTGGGATCATTTTTCGGTCATGTTGAAATTATTTTGTGGTCATTTTGGGGTTAATTTGGGGTCATATTACGATAATTTTCGGGCAACTTTTATGATCATTTTAGGGTCATATTGGGGTAAATTTGGTTTAATTTTTGGAAAATATTTCGGTCATTTTGAGGTAATTTTGGCATAATTTTGGGGTCACTTCAGGATCATTTTTTGGTCATGTTGAAATTATTTTGGGGTGATTTTGGGGTAATTTTGGCATAATTTTGGGGTCACTTCAGGATAATTTTTCGGTCATGTTGAAATTATTTTGGGGTCACTTCAGGATCATTTTTCGGTCATGTTGAAATTATTTTGGGGTCATTTTGGGGTCATATTGCGATCATTTTCGGGTAACTATTAGAATCATTTTGGGATATTTTGCGGTCAATTTGGGATAGTTTTGGGGGGATATTGGGTTCATTTTGGGTTGATATTGGAATAATATTGTGGTGATATTGGGTCATATTAAGATCATTTTGGGGTCAATTGGGAACATTCTACGATCATTTTGGGGGTATTTTTGTTGTTATATTAACATTATTTCCGGCCGTCTACCCACGAAGATATTTTCAGGCAGTGTTGCCACCTAACTGCATTTTATTTATTCTTTCGTGAACAGGGTTGCCAGCTATCAATTTTATTTAATATTCAAAAATACATGTCAAAGTGTTTATCAAATGAAAGTTATTTTCGACCGCCTACCAACAAAACTATTTTTAAGTAGGGTTGCCACCTAGCCGCAACTTATTCCTTATTCCTTCGTATATCGACCAATCTCTCGGTAACATATTGAACGATTGGGTTGAAGTTTGATGAATGGATAGTATGCTGTATTCTAATATTTTCTATAGGTGTTGCCACTTGAGGAGGGTTGCCACCTTTTTGATTTTTTTTTTAATATTAAAAATAGGGAAGAAATTTTGTCTTAATAAATATGGGTAGCAAACTCTAAGTTATCTTAAAAGAGAAAACTTTGGTCGATACATTGAGCCCTAACCGCCAACTGGGCTTAAGTCGATTTTTCTCTTTGTGTGGTTAATGTTCGATATATTTAGGAAATCTATTTTGAAAGTCTTATGCGGTTGGTTAGTAAGATTATTCGAAAACTTTCAAAAATACCTAGCTACTTTGAATTTTAAGTGATCTAAAAATAATTTGACCACCAGATGTCGCTGTGGTGCTTATTTTATGCCAATATGACACCAATGTTCCATGAAATCGAAGTGTAGTTACATATGTCAACTTCCTGCTGAGACATAAAATGCAAATTGCCTATTAACATATTTAATTACACTCTCAATCTAATTATAGCAGCTTTGGTTATGTTTTTTTTTCAAAGAAATATTTATTTTCCAATGAATTTACTGTTCCTTTAGCCAGCAAATTACCGTTTTTATTGTATCGCGGACAGTTAGACTAGTTAACTGTAGTTAATTGTGGTTGCAATTGTTGTACTAGTTTGTTTGTCAGCGCTGTTGTTGTTGGTCACTAGCAATTTAATTATGCCTTCGTAGTAAACACACCAGTAGACCGCGCCAATCGAATGACCTAAATTATTGCGGCCAACCAGGCATATACACGCTACACACGCACAGACAACAATGCAATAACAGCTGATCAAAGGAGCGGCAGGTAGTAGTAGCAGGACGCATACATACATACATACATACTCTTACATATATGTGTCATACCAACATAATGGCTTGGGTGTCGCACAAACTCCATAGAGAATACGCTGCGATCAATAGAGCTTTGCGGCATGCGCGGCAGGAATATGTTCCGCGTAAACCAAAATTGCATGCTTTTAATTTTTAGTCCTTTGCTTGATTGCGAACCATGCTCGATGCAAATTAATCTTGTCGCTAGAGTTGTTTTCCAGGTTGGAAAACGTGTCGCGTTTCTAGATGAATGGGTTTTGTTATATCGTTTGTCGGTTCAACGTACAACTTTCGAGTTTTTTATTAGTGAAATGCGAGGTGCTTGGGCGAGTACGGCAAGGTGTTATGGTGTCTGCATGTGTGTGAATGTGTGTGTAGTTGACACTCATATTCAGCATTGTAAATATTAAAGGGACATTGGCTTTTAAACGTTTTCCCACCTATTTTTCTCGGTAATCAAACGCCCACTACTACATGGTCTACTTTTAATTTCCTCAAAAGATATGTATGTATGTACGAGTATGTACGAGTATTCCTAATAGAGATATAGACTTGCCGGCACTGATGAAAGTATGTATGTGTGTCCGTTTGGTTTGTTTGCATGTCCGCACATAAATGCACATTAATCATTGTATACACGAGAGAACGTCGGCCATTAAATTCAAATTCGTACCATATAAACTAATACAGCAACAACAAAAATACTAACAAATAATAACACGCTGACTCGAATTTTATTCTTCAATAGTGTACTGCAATAGCAATTGATAATGGCAATATAATGCTATAAAGCGACGCACGGAAATAAGGTCGCAGGGTGATAAGCTTTGCAGTTATGTGGGTGTCGAGTAATCGCTATAGCCAAATGCAAAGTGCTGGGTAATGCAACGCTGTGTTAAGCCATTGTGTCGCTTATCTTCCTTGCGCGTTTTTGAGTTATAGTCAATGCATATTATGCATACATATATGTATGTATGTAAAAATGAATGTATATCACATCATATCATATCATATAATGTGATATACATTATATAATTCTACAGGGATCACATACAAATATGAAAGCATCAAATCTCAAATCTGATTAAAGTATTATTTCCGGCAGGAAGTTGTCATGTCATATGGTATTATATCATACATTCGCATATCATACGATATTTAATCACATCATATCTTGTCATATCAGAACATATCATTTCTTATTTTCTCATATCCTCTCATGTCATGTCATATTATATCACTGTATATCAAAATACGGCGGATGATATCACGTCATATTATTTGTATATGGTAACACATCACGTCATAATTTGGCAATCGCCTATCGTTGTATGTTTCCATGACTTCCAATATGTATAAATTTTTGAAAAAATATAGCACAACAGACGAATAGCACGAAATAATATATGTACTTTGTGAATTGCATAGTGTACATCACGTCACATATTATTTCGTCATATCAGCTCGTATCATATATTATCGTGTATAGCTGCAGTAATGCAGTTTTTTTTTACTAAAAATGTTCAGAAATTGTGTGAAATTCTCCAAAAAAATACTGAAATACATTCAAGTTGTTATCGTTTGTGACTACTGATATCATATCCCACATTGAGCTAAGTATAATGTATATTATATCATATGACATCACATAATACCTAGGTAGTTTTCGAAGTTGCCACATAATCTTACTTGCCAACAGTATAAGCTTTCCAAAACATGTCGATCACTACCGGAAAAACCTAGAATCAAGTGACTTGGGTCTGTTTGACAATTAGAGCTCGTTGTATTGACCAAATGTTTAAAATTTATTTAATTAATGGTATCCATACTCTTGAATATTAAAAAAAAAAATTCAAATAGGTGGCAACAATTTATACCGAATCAAGTGGCAGCACCCAAGTGAAAAAGCTTAGAATAAAGCATACGATTCATATACCAAATATAATCCAAATCGGTCAATAAGTAGCCGCACAAGTGGTCAATATACGAAGGGATAAATAAAATGTATATGGTATATGACAGTAATACCTGTCATTAGATACAGATGTTGGTATATCTTGCTTAGTATAAAAAAATACCAACAGTTGGCAACTCTGTAAGCCGACCAAAGTGGTAACACGTAAACAATTTATAAAAGAAACATACTATCTATATGCCAAATTTCGTTGGTGTACGAAAAAAACCAAATTTTATTTAATAACCATATCTTGTTCAATATTAAATAAACAAAAACTTGGTTACGTGGTAACCCCGTACACTGCAAAAAGTGGCAACACTCAAGTAAAAATCAAAATATGAAGTATACTAACTATATGACAAAGTTGATCCATATCGTGTCAGCCATTTCCGAGATCGTTGTCGATGTACGAAGGAATAAATAAAATGCGGTTAGGTGGAAACAGTGTATGGCAACCCTGCTCGAAAATAACTTTCTTGGTATAAAGTTTATGTGCAAAAAATCTTAATATGTATTTCTTTCAGCAGGTAGAGTGCTTTCAAAAAGAAACCATCGGAATTGCGTTAACTCATTGTGCTTCTCTTAATAATGCATCAACGCACTGCACCACCTTTTGCGCTAGCACACACTCGCACTTATATGCACCCTTGCATTTGTGTGAGTAATTTACTGTCCAGGTGAGGGCTTTTGGTAAAACGATTTGAATTTATGCCCGCAACTCGTTGTGTTTATGATGGAATTAACTTTATTTATTGTGTGTAAACATGTTTACATTCACAAAGGACGCATTTAACGTTTATGTGCTGTTGCTGCACTCACACAATCAAACACACAATAAACTTTTATTATGTGTGTGGTGGTCAACGGTGGCTAACGATATTTTGCAGTGCATTTAGTTTTTTTTTTATTATTTTGTTTTTGTGGTTTTCAAGCGACGCAGTTTATTCAACTTTGACGTTTTACTGTTTTCAACGGCTTATTGCAAAAGCAACATCAACTGTTCAATAGACCACAACACATTGTCGGTTTTAATGACAACACTAACACCTGATCGCTCTGAAAAGAGACTAACTTTAAAGCTTTTTTTATAACATATTGCTAGGATAGTTAAAGATGGGTTTGAGGTAGATTTGTTGTTGGGTGCTTAACCAAAATGAAATAAAACTAAATTGAAATAGAATAAAAAAAAATAAAAAAAAAAAATAAAATGAATTAATATAAAATAAAATCAAATAAAAAAAAAAATATAAACAAATAACAGAATAAAAATAAAATAAAATAAAATGAAATAAAATAAAATAACATAAAATAAAATAAAAAAAATAAAATAAAATAAAACAAAATAAAATAAAATAAAATAAAATAAAAATAAAAAAAAATAAAATAAAAAAAAAAAAAAAAAAAAAAAAATAAAACAAAATAAAATAAAATAAAATAAAATAAAAATAAAAAAAAATAAAATAAAAAAAAATAAAAAAAAAAATAAAATAAAATAGAATAAAATAAAATAAAACAAAATAAAATAAAACAAAATAAAATAAAGTAAAATAAAATAAAATAAAATAAAATAAAATAAAATAAAATAAAATAAAATAAAATAAAATAAAATAAAATAAAATAAAATAAAATAAAATAAAATAAAATAAAATAAAATAAAATAAAATAAAATAAAATAAAATAAAATAAAATAAAATAAAATAAAATAAAATAAAATAAAATAAAATAAAATAAAATCACTTAAAAAAAATTAAATAAAAAATAAAATAAAAAAAATAAAAAAAAAATAAAATGAAATAAAATAAAATAACATAAATAAAATAAAATAGAACAAAATAAAAAAAAAATAAAAAAAAAATACTGAAAAAAAAAATAAAATAAAAAATAAAAAAAAAATTAAATAAAATAAAAAATAAAAAAAAAATAAAATAAAATACTGAAAAAAAAAAAAAAAAATAAAAAAAAAAAATAAAATAATAATCAATATAATAAAATAAACAGAATACATCCAAACAAAATGAAATATAAAATAAAATAAAAAAATTAGATGAAATGAAAAAAGCAAAGTAAAATAAAATAAATAAAAAAAAAAACAAATAATAAAAAAGAAACAAAAATTAATTAAAAAAATAAAATAAAAAAGAAAAAATAAATTAAATAAATGAAAGTGGTAATAAAAAAAAAATAAATTGAAAAAAGTAAAATAAAACAAATAAAAAATAAAATAAAAGAAAATAATCAAATAAAGAAAATAAGTAAAAAAAAATAAAATAAAATAAAACAAAATAAAGCAAAATAAAACTAAATAAAACAAGAATAAAACACGATAATATAAAATAGAACAAAATAATATAAAATAAAATAATATATTTTAATATTTAAATGGCTACACTAAGGCACATTTTTAATTATTTTCTTTCTTAATTGCTACGAATACTTCGTTGGCCTCCTTCATTCCCTTTGATTTTCCTGCTTCCAGTATTTTCTAACTGCTGGTGTCCCACCCACTAACTCACTTTAAAAACTAAATGAGCAGTTTATTTGCGGTTTTGCCGTGCCATAAAAATCACGCGCTCTGTTGACCAAGCGTATTTGCTAGCGTTTTTCTAGCGCAATCCATCCATCGTGATTTTTCCAAATTAGCACAGTAATGAACTTTGACTCGAGCAAACAAACAAACAACTTACAACATAGCCAAAGAAAAATTGCAAAAAAGAAGAAAAAAAAACCTATAAAAAAGATTCTCGC
>CAXKVI010000005.1:110127008-110136881 GCA_964058755.1 Campiglossa producta
CACTAAATGAAACTCTTAATAATACGATTCAACAGCTGGCGTGATTGTTATAAAGGGACCTCGCTAGTAAAGTTCTCGTTTGCGACTTAAAGACCTTGAAATGTAATTTTCTAAATTTAAATACTGTTTAATGTATCTTGCATATGCATGAATTTTTAAATGATATTTTATTTGGTCTGTATGGATTGAATTTTTGAAATACGATATAAAAGCATTATTTTGAATCCCCATTGTCTATTGTTCTATTGACATAGAACCGAAAATACATTTCATTTGATACTCTATTGAGCAAGATATGCTATGCTCAATACTTAAAAAGAATAGATAGTGTGGTCGATATGAGAATTAATAAATAAAGGTGGAAACCCTAACCTAAAAAAAAAAAATTATTTAGGAATTGTTTTTAAATTTCTAATGTGCTATTCATTCTGAGCCTGCTATTTGCATTTTAACATTTAGCCCAAAATGCAGCATTCTTCCATACAATTTTGAAAGCTAAACGCAACTAAATGCTACTTTATTTTTGCATTAGCTTTAGCATCTTCGAAGATACAGTACGAACAAAAAATTCCTTGTATGAAGAAAAAGTGAAAAAATGTTGCATACTTTTGGGCGAACCGCTGAGATATCTATTTTTGATAAAAGTTTCCTTTAAATACCCAATAAAGCCCACAAAACAGTACTCAATTGCAAAATAAAGTTATGATGCTTAGATGAAAAGCTAAGAAATTCGTAAATTGCAGTAAAAAAGTTGAGTTCTATGAATTTTCTTTTCCTTTCCAACCAAAAAAGTTGAAAATAAGAAAAGCGGCGCATTGCTAAGAGTGTTTTTTATTACAAAAGCTTCACTATTATAAGCAGTTCTAACTACCTTCCCAACACAATTAACACCCTCTATTATTGCCGCGCTCTCCTCCAACGCGCTTTTTTATAGCTCCTTTTGCATATTTTGCACATTATTTCTTTGGTAGGCACAAAAAAAGCGCAATTAGTTTTCACTTTCCACTTGCGTGCATACAATTCTCAACACACTCTCACCACCCCACCCATCATAATCTTTAAGTTTGCCTGCCACTTACTGCTAACTTTGGCGTTTAGTTTCAGTGCATTCTGCCTACGTCACACTTCTGCTTTGCGCTATTTCGCTGTGGTGCACTTGCAGCGCTCGTTGTGGTGTATGACGTGTCTAACTGGCAGACACTTGTTGCAAAAGTCATTCAGACTTTGTTATTTAATTAATTCATGATGTATGAGTTAATAAGTTTGTACGATAAGTGACTTTATGGGTGATTTTGTGGTTAACTGTTGGTTGACCTGAGTGCTTGTCGTTCGTCCAACGTCTTGAAATGTTTGTAATTGCATACAACTTGGCTGCTTGTAGTGGTTATATGCACACATACATATATAAATGCGTGTGTGTGCATGCCATTTAACCTACTAAATGTCAGAGCCCTAAATTGTACATTCTACACACACAAAGACACTTAAGTGGTGCGAGTAACTTATTATGTGGTGATTGACTTAATAAACTTTGTTAATGGGACACTAAAGTTATAAATCATATGCTTACACATACACACACACACATACCTTTGCACATAAGTATGCATTTAATTGCTAAAGCTAACAAATTATTCTGCAGTTTGCTTGTAATTTTCTTGTAGAGTTCTTAAGAAATAGTTAACTCAAGCTATGAATGTGTTGAGTGTGTTAACATAAAAATAAAAATAAAAAATGCATTAGCGTAAAATTTTACGTATACGCCGAGTAGTTCACCTAGTTAAAAGTGATTTAAACAAGGAAGTGCATAAAAGGCATGAAATTGTTATTGTGTCAAAGGACTCTTTCTTTTTATTTTTAAGATCTTCTATTTCTTTCGTTTGGCACAGAACAAAGTCATGACAATGCTGTGCCATGCCTGTGGAGGTAATTATTATTTTATTTTATTTTATTTTTATTTTATTTTATTTTATTTTATTTTATTTTATTTTATTTTATTTTATTTTATTTTATTTTTATTTATTTTATTTTATTTTATTTTATTTTATTTTATTTTATTTTATTTTATTTTATTTTATTTTATTTTATTTTATTTTATTTTATTTTATTTTATTTTATTTTATTTTATTTTATTTTATTTTATTTTATTTTATTTTATTTTATTTTATTTTATTTTATTTTATTTTATTTTATTTTATTTTATTTTATTTTATTTTATTTTATTTTATTTTATTTTATTTTATTTTATTTTATTTTATTTTATTTTATTTTATTTTATTTTATTTTATTTTATTTTATTTTATTTTATTTTATTTTTCTTTATTTTATTTTATTTTATTTTATTTTATTTTATTTTATTTTATTTTATTTTATTTTATTTCATTTTATTTTATTTTATTTTGTTTTATTTTATTTTATTTTATTTTAGTTTATTTTATTTTATTTTATTTTATTTTATTTTATTTTATTTTATTTTATTTTATTTTATTTTATTTTATTTTATTTTATTTTATTTTATTTTATTTTATTTCATTTTATTTTATTTTATTTTATTTTATTTTATTTTATTTTATTTTATTTTATTTTAGTTTAGTTTATTTTATTTTATTTTATTTTATTTTATTTTATTTTATTTTATTTTATTTTATTTTATTTTATTTTATTTTATTTTATTTTATTTTATTTTATTTTATTTTATTTTATTTTATTTTATTTTATTTTATTTTATTTTATTTTATTTTATTTTATTTTATTTTATTTTATTTTATTTTATTTTATTTTATTTTATTTTATTTTATTTTATTTTATTTTATTTTATTTTGTTTTATTTTATTTTATTTTATTTTATTTTATTTTATTTTATTTTATTTTATTTTATTTTATTTTATTTTATTTTATTTTATTTTATTTTATTTTAGTTTTTATTTTATTTTATTTTATTTTATTTTATTTTATTTTATTTTATTTAATTTTTTTTATTTTATTTTATTTTATTTTTTTAATTTTATTTTTTTAATTTTATTTTATTTTATTTTATTTTATTTATTATTCACAAACGGTCAAAAGTCCACCAAAGTTTCAAAGATTCTCAAATTAATGACCACAAACTCATAACATACATACATATTAATCGCAGGACACAGCGAAAAAAGCCACCCTGTGAAAATAAGCTGCAGCTGTCAGTAAAATGATCACGGGGTGCACTAAAATCCTTGACACTGCTAGTATAAATGGCGATCGATTGATGTCGCTCTAGTTGTCGATAAGGTAGTATAAAAACAAACAAACAAAATAAAAATGAATACATACTAAGTGAACATGATGGATATAAGCTAGCAATAATCTCAACGCAGCTTGGTGTAAGAGGTACACACTGCGGGCTTAGAAATTCCTAATCCCCTTGGTTCTTGGTTCGATGACCAACAAAAGGTGATGAAAAATTTCTAAACACAAAGCCATTTGATAAGTGCCCTTGAGCAAGGCCGAAATTACGTAATCATGGTAGCTTGTAATTGTTGTTACTTTTCCATCTGGTTCACTAATAATAAAAACATAGAATAATTTAAGAAAAATTATTCACAAACGGTCAAAAGTCCACCAAAGTTTCAAAGATTATTTTATTTTATTTTATTTTATTTTATTTTATTTTATTTTATTTTATTTTATTTTATTTTATTTTATTTTATTTTATTTTATTTTATTTTATTTTATTTTATTTTATTTTATTTCATTTTATTTTATTTTATTTTATTTTATTTTATTTTATTTTATTTTATTTTATTTTATTTTATTTTATTTTTATTACTTTATTTTATTTGATTAAAAATCCCTCAACATATCTTTTTTAAGCGCTTTGGTGTTACTCGATTTCATTTGAATGCTCTTCTGACCATGCAGGTATAAAATTCATACTCAGCTTCTGCCATCCGCTTCCTCATTCATACATTTAAGCGCACCACCCAAAGGAAGCAAAACTCACCATTCAGCACAGCTCATCCACCTGAGATAAATGTGGCGCAAAGCATACGAGTGCACCAATTCTTTACAGTCGGTGTGTCTTTTGTTGCCAATTGGCAACAGTCACAAAGTACTTGTACTTCACCTTTTATGCCATTCATTTCACACGTCTGACCCTTTATCTGCTACAACTTAATCTGTTTTATCTCAGCGATTTTTAACTTGATTCTGTTTGTAAGCTTTTTCTATTCGTCACACATACATATGTACTTACTTGTCTTTACTCTTGTATATAATGCGCACTCAACTTTTTGTACGTATACATACATACTTGCCTTAGTATGTGTGCACTTTTTCTTGTTAAATTAAACAATTATTCATGCATAAGAGCGTATGACTTGCTGGCATGCAAAATGGAAAAGTTCTTAAGAAGTTAGCATTTAAGGATTTCTGCTCATTTTTCTCTCTACCTTATTGCCACTTTAAGTGTTGTTGTTGTTCACTTTATGTCACCTAGTTATTCTGAGGCAACATGAACATACATACATATTTTAGTGTTGTTTAATTTGTATGCTTATATGCAAGCATGTGTTCAGTTTAAGTGCATACTAAATATTTGGTCGGCTTTGGATTTCTTGTCGTAAGACATTCTTTTATATCTCAAAAAGACAATATGAGGTGAGAAGGGTATATTATTTATACGAGTATGTGTAGAGCGTGGAAAAAAAAAATAAAAAGAATAAAAATAAAAAAAATTTAAGAAAAAAAAATATATATAATAAAATAAAAAAAAAATAAAATTAAAAAAATATAAAAATTATAGTATGATAATATTAAATAAAAAACAAAAACAAAAAATAAAAAAAAAATAAAAAAAAAATAAAAGAAAAGAAAAAAAAAATAAACAAAATAAAATAAAAAAAAAAACAAATAAGAATAAATATAAACTAAAAAAAAATGGAATACAATATTAAACAAAATGAAAAAAATAAAATAATAAAAAATAAAGTAAAGTAAAAGAACACAAAATAATATAAAAATAAATAAACAAGCAAAAAAGTCAAATAAAATAAATCAAATAAAATAGAGTAAAAAAAAGTGAAAAAAAAGAAAAACAAAAGAAAATTTAGCAGAATGAATTGAAATAAAATAAATTGATATAACATGAAATTAGTCACTAACTTTTTGCTAAGTGCACAAAATAATTTCAGTTCAAAAAAGTTTGCCTACACTTTGTTGTAGGATGTTAATAAAATAGCACACACTTAGTTAGCTCAGACAAAAGACTGCCCTACAAATTGTTCATTTGTTAACTCACACAAGTCGGAATATATTATGTAAGTGCCTTACAGCTCTTTGACATACTTTTGCAGTGTAATAAAGTTGACACTTGATCATTGATTTATTTTTGTATTGCCCAAACTGAGTTTATTGCCTTTTAAACAATTTGATTGTTTGCCAAGTAGGCTTTCAAACTTTTTAATTTATACTGTTTATATACTGTGTATTGAGTGAATTTCAATTAAGTTTGTAGTAGATAAAAGAGTTCACGCCAGCTGACGTTGTCAACCCTTCTCAAGTCGTGCGAAAACAATCACTTAATTTGGTTTCGTTTGCAAAAGAAATGAAATACAATTTTGCGAAAAGGAAATTCAGAAATTGGAATTGAATATGCTGAAGGCGAATTATAGAGTGTTCTTTGGTTTTAATTTTGCAAAATATTTGTATCGATTACTCTTAGATTTGTCGTGACTACCATGGCCCATCTCAGCTGAAAAAGCCTTTAATTTATATATTTAAAATAAGCTCTGAGATAGGATACTCTTAAAAAGTTTTGCTAGAGGATGGTATGCCGAGTGCGAAACCTCCTTAAAGTTGTTTTCATATAACTTTCATATACTAGCAGAGATGAGACTAAAAATGAAATCATAAGAATTCGTATGTGCATGTGCTTTAGCAAAAATGGTCCTTAAGTGACAGTCTGATAGTAAAATGACTAAAGTAAAATTTAAGTAGCGTAACTATTACGAGTAGTACGGTAATTTTGTGGCCACGTGCACATTCGCAAACATTTGATGCTTTTTCATACTTAACGTATTTTGTCCCACATGAATATGCTTAAGTTTTTATGTGTCATGTCATAGTGATTTGCATGTTACCTTACAACACACACGTGTGCACAGCATTTATGCGAAAATTCTTATCGAACATTTGTGTGTGATGTTGTGATATCGAAATAAACCAGAGATTTTGTGCTACCGTAATTAAGAATTAATTTATGGAAATACAAGAGAGGTGACAAAGCAGTATGTATAACGTATATGATGTATGTATGTACATTTTTGCAAATCTATTTGTCTACATTAGGGTGGTCCTTATAATCAAATGTAGTATTTTTTCCAGTCTCACCGCCTAGATTGCTGCGCCACGGTCAACTATGTCGCACAAAAATTTGTATCCCGATTGGAGATGGTTTAGTACTCTTTAGTACTCGGAATCGATAGCACCATGGTCGGAGATATCACATACAACATTTTGTTCCGATTGCAAACACCTAAGGCGTGCCGCAGGGGGTAATCTGAACTTTAACTCCCTTGCGACACGCCTTAGGCATTTCCAATCGGGACCAGATTTCGAGTATTAGATGAAAAGAAAAATTACTTTTATTTGTTGAGTCTCCATAGACCAATCTGAACTTTGACCCCCCTGCGACACGCCTAAACCATTTAAAAATGTTTGTGTTATATTTTCGGCTATATTACTATCGAGTTAGGGATTGAGCCTTTGGAAATCTGATGATAAAATTGTCTGCATAGAAATAAGGACCACCCTAGTCTACATACACGTGTTAGTAGATGTTAGTTAACGTAATGTACAAACTTTTAATGAGGTTTTTAATATTTAAGTCGTATGCTCGAAAATTTAACTCATATAAGAAGATTTCTCTAGGTTATTGTGGGAATTATAATTTATTTTTCTTTTCAGAGACACCTTCTGCACTAACTTTTCTATACATACATACAGCTAGCACATTAACATGCTGTGAAATATCAGTTCAAGCGAGAGTGTTAAATACATTTTTAAACAGTTTCTGTACAGGTAACGCATACGCTTCCTTAAAGATGACGCTACATCATGGAAGATGACGATTTAGAAGGAAAGCGAAAAGGAAGTTGAGGAGGTAGAGAAAACCGGGAGGTTGGGAGATGAGGGAGAAAGAAGGGAATATGAGAAAGGAAAAGGAAGAGGAGCTCAAGAACAGTTTTCTTATCTTGAATTTTTAACTTTTGATTTTTAAAAATTTTAATCTTTTTTATCTTTTATCTTTTATCTTTTATCTTTTATCTTTTATCTTTTATCTTTTATCTTTTATCTTTTATCTTTTATCTTTTATCTTTTATCTTTTATCTTTTATCTTTTATCTTTTATCTTTTATCTTTTATCTTTTATCTTTTATCTTTTATCTTTTATCTTTTATCTTTTATCTTTTATCTTTTATCTTTTATCTTTTATCTTTTATCTTTTATCTTTTATCTTTTATCTTTTATCTTTTATCTTTTATCTTTTATCTTTTATCTTTTATCTTTTATCTTTTATCTTTTATCTTTTATCTTTTATCTTTTATCTTTTATCTTTTATCTTTTATCTTTTATCTTTTATCTTTTATCTTTTATCTTTTATCTTTTATCTTTTATCTTTTATCTTTTATCTTTTATCTTTTATCTTTTATCTTTTATCTTTTATCTTTTATCTTTTATCTTTTATCTTTTATCTTTTATCTTTTATCTTTTATCTTTTATCTTTTATCTTTTATCTTTTATCTTTTATCTTTTATCTTTTATCTTTTATCTTTTATCTTTTATCTTTTATCTTTTATCTTTTATCTTTTATCTTTTATCTTTTATCTTTTATCTTTTATCTTTTATCTTTTATCTTTTATCTTTTATCTTTTATCTTTTATCTTTTATCTTTTATCTTTTATCTTTTATCTTTTATCTTTTATCTTTTATCTTTTATCTTTTATCTTTTATCTTTTATCTTTTATCTTTTATCTTTTATCTTTTATCTTTTATCTTTTATTTTTTATCTGAGTGGAATTTTGCACAGGACGATATCTGCTTTGTCTGCTAGTTAGTATGAAATGATTAACTAGTGTAATGTAAAATATTTCATTCAACTACAATAGTAATTATCATTCGCATTTAAGACAATTTATTTATTAAGTTTGTTACTATTTAATGCCTACAGTGTGCTATAACTTATTCTACACAATGAGCAATACTAAAACTCATAATTTTATTATATAAGTGCATGTGAAAATGTTTTAAAATTTCTGTAAAAGAACTTTTACATTCCAGCATTTCAAATTCATTACAAAAATGTTTTCAACAAAGCAGCACGTTATTGTGCATGTAACGCTTCAATTAATTCTCCATGCAACTACTGTGAACCGAATAAAATATGACTACAAAAATGTGTGTGCGTGTGTGTGTAAGTGTGCAAGCAAACCAAAATCACCAACTTTCAAAAACTTTATAGAAAAAGTTAAGAATTGCATGAGTGTATGTATGTGTGTGCATTGTGTCGTACATATGTGAATCTAATAAAATAAGAGGAGTAGCATTATGCGCCCATACCAAAGCGTATATCCTTGCGACGATAGCCAGTACCCATGCCAGAATGTGTTGATGATGCTCTAACGCGTAGGATACGTGGTTGTGCTAGACGCTTGTAGCGTTGTAACAATCGCTGCACGTATCCTTGCGACAAGTTTGAATCACGCTTTTCAACAAAATGCAATGCAAGCAAATTCGGCTGTTTGTTGTTTTTGTTGTTAGTTGTAGACAATCGCAATGCATTATGTAATGAATTAGTAGTGGAAATTACAGCAGCAGTTTTTGTGGCTTTGTTCAATAGCAAGCTTGTATTGTGATCATCCACTGTAGCTGTAGTTGCCCAAAAATATTGAATGGGTCGATTAGTTTTTACGAGCGTTTAGTATGTATGAAGCAAGATTTTTTATTGTTTTTTTTTTTCCATGTATGCAAGTTATTAATGAAGTATTAAGAAATGAAAGAGAGATAATATATAGTAGAAATTTTAGATTTAATGAGTAAGGGATTTGAGAGTGTGTGATATTTACAAACCTATGAGTTTGTTATACATGTATAGTACGTCAGCGAAGTTTGCTGTTTACAGACATTAAAGAAACATATTCTTAAATTTTTGTACTCACATTTAACCCGTAACCAAGTGTAGGCGCTTTTTTCGCCCGCCTCATTGCTGGCAAGACATTGAAACATTGCTGCATCCTTTAGAGTGAGCTTTTTGATTACAAGTGAATTGTCATCCTGCAGTGAGTATCTGTAAAGAGAAACATATTGTTAATCTGTAATATTTTAACTTTAATCTTGATATTTAATTTTCAATCTTAAATCTTTGTTATTCTTTAAGCTTTGTTAATCTTTGTTCTTTAATTTGTAATCTTTCACTTTTAATCTTTAATCGTTGATTTAATATTTAATATAATTTTTCAATTGCTAATATAGTGTTTAGTATTTAATCTGTGTTCTTTAATTTTTAATCTTTAATCACTAATATTTAATCTTTAATTTTCAATCTTTGCTTATCGTTAGTAGTTATCATAAATATTTATAATTTTATCTTTTATGTTTTATCTTTAATTTTTAATCTCTAATCTTTTATCTTTGAACTTAAATCTTAAATCTTTAACCTTTAATCTTTAATCTTTAATCTTTAATATTTTAATCTTTAATCTTTAATCTTTAATCTTTAATCTTTAATCTTTAATCTTTAATCTTTAATCTTTAATCTTTAATCTTTAATCTTTAATCTTTAATCATCTTTTCCTTTACAATTTGCAAGTATCTCTACATAAGGATGCAAATATAGTTG
>CAXKVI010000005.1:110137081-110147081 GCA_964058755.1 Campiglossa producta
TTGCCATTTAGGGCGGTTTACAGGATTGCCACCTATTCCCATTTTTTTTTAATATAGAGCTAGATATGCCAATATGGATATCAAATGAAAGATATTTTCGGCCATATTCCAAATATGACATATTTTTCAAGCAGGGTTGTGACTTAGCGTTGCCAACTAAAGGCAATTTACAACTCTTCTTCCTATCTTTCTTCGTCTTCACACTATCTCCCTCTCTTTTTCTATTCATTCCCCTCTTTCATTCTACCACGGCCCTCTTCCTCTATATCCCATTCGTATTGGCGGCTTTTTTGACATATTTGGGTCGTCGGGGCCAATTTATGTTGTACCCAATTTATAGGAAACACATATTCCTGAGTTGGTCACGACTTTGGCGGTTGATTAAATGAAAATAAAACTGCTATTAATAAAAAAAATTGCATTCACCCAATTGACATGTTTCACGCCCCCTACCTCCAAAAAGTCGCACCTTTCCTGAATTTTCGCAGATAAATGTCGTATTTCCTTCTCATACCTACATTATTATCTGTCACTTTAAAATAATGAGATACATTAAAGAAAACTACATAACATTTTAGTAAGACAAATGAACACATACTTACACACATATGTGTAAGGATAACAATGAACATACATACATACATCTATAAGAATGTAACAAATTCATGGGAAAATAGAATGAATGGCAGAAAAACGCATAAATTACCTGACAATGTTAGAAGCAAACATAGCAAAAAAGCTTCCTCTCATAACATAAAAACATAAAATAGCACAACCGCAAAATAGCCTTGCATAAAATGGAATGAACAATACAATTTAATTGACTATTAAAAAAATAGATAGAAAGTAAAATAATTAGAAACAAACTTTAGTTTATGTATAGAAGAGAGTATAAAATACGTAGATACATACATACATAAATGCAGCCATGCACAGATGCAGGCGCACCAAGCTTTGTTCTATGTATGTGGTAAGCTAGCAAAAAATGATCATGACAGCAGCCATTATGAAGCGTCACAGCTGTCGGTCATTGTATATGTCTACATAAAAAAGTTAGCAACCCATTTTTACTTTTTTGTTTCTTTTTTTTTTGCTGGCAATCGCATTGAATGAGCTATTATGCAGCAGGTGATTATATAAGCTCTTGCTGTGAAAGGCTATTAAATATTCGTGTATACTAAATTTGTATAAAGTATTTGTACAAAATTTTACTATCTTTCTAGTTATCTGTCTTTTGTTACGTTTTTTTTTTGTACTTTTTTCGAATTTTTTATATTGCAGCGCATTATACTTCACGCCTCACAACGTCCGCTTGCGTTACCACTCCCAACTACTTTGCTCATCATTGCATTGGACGGCAACTTGCTTCTCCTTTGCATTTGCAGTGCATTCAAAGTTTAAACACAAATTGCTGTATTTTTTCGCACTACATTTACCGACTTTGTATATATAAAAAAAAAGTAGAAGAAAATTGAATCGGGACAAACTGCAATGTGGGCGGGTCGTTGATTGTGACCACTTGCAACTAACATCAATATGAAGGTATAGCAGGGTGGTCAAAATTGAAATAAAATGAATTAAAATAATATAAATTAAAATAAAAGAAAATAAAAAAATAAAATAAAATAACATAAAAAATATAAAATAAAAAAAAAAATAAAAATAAAATAAAATAAAAAAAATAAAATAAAATAAAATAAAATAAAATAAAATAAAATAAAATAAAATAAAATAAAATAAAATAAAATAAAATAAAATAAAATAAAATAAAATAAAATAAAATAAAATAAAATAAAATAAAATAAAATAAAATAAAATAAAATAAAATAAAATAAAATAAAATAAAATAAAATAAAATAAAATAAAATGAAATAAAAAAAATAAAAAAAAAATAAAATAAAAAACAAAAAATAAAATAAAATAAAATGAAATAAAATAAAATAAAATAAAATAAAATAAAATAAAATAAAATAAAATAAAATAAAATAAAATAAAATAAAATAAAATAAAATAAAATAAAATAAAATAAAATAAAATAAAATAAAATAAAATAAAATAAAATAAAATAAAATAAAATAACAAATATAAAATAAAAAAAATAAAAATAAAATAAAATAAATAAAATAAAAAAAATAAAATAAAATAAAATAAAATAAAATAAAATAAAATGAAATAAAATAAAATAAAATAAAAAAAAAATAAAAAAAAAAAAATAAAAAAAAAAATAAAATAAAATAAAATGAAATAAAATAAAATAAAATAAAATAAAATAAAATAAAATAAAATAAAATAAAATAAAATAAAATAAAATAAAATAAAATAAAATAAAATAAAATAAAATAAAATAAAATAAAATAAAATAAAATAAAATAAAATAAAATAAAATAAAATAAAATAAAATAAAATAAAATAAAATAAAATAAAATAAAATAAAATAAAATAAAATAAAATAAAATAAAATAAAATAAAATAAAATAAAATAAAATAAAATAAAATAAAATAAAATAAAATAAAATAAAATCAAATAAAATAAAATAAAATAAAATCAAATAAAATAAAATAAAATAAAATAAAATAAAATAAAATAAAATAAAATAAAATAAAATAAAATAAAATAAAATAAAATAAAATAAAATAAAATAAAATAAAATAAAATAAAATAAAATAAAATAAAATAAAATAAAATAAAATAAAATAAAATAAAATAAAATAAAATAAAATAAAATAAAACCAAATAAAAAATAAGAAAAGGAAAAAAAGTTAAATAAAAAAAAATAAAAAATAAATTAAAAAAATTAAATAAATAATGTTAAAAATTAAACAAAAAAAATATTAATATAAATAAAATAAACCAAAAACATAATAATAAAGATAAAAAATAAAAGTAATAGGAACATATTTTTCATCACTTGAAATTTTTCAAAAAATACTTCTTATGAAGTAACTACTGCATTTTCTTAGTTATATATGTATATATTTAGCCCGAAAAACATTTTTTTTTTCTGCATCAATAGTCCTCAAGATCCTGCTAAGCAAAGCAGACCCACCCTAACAAGAAGGTTAATATAACTGCATGAATGCCAGGCACAATTTGTGAATGTGGGAATAAAGGTAGCGCTATTTGGCGCACAAGCGAATTGCGATAAGTTCTACATCCTTTTTTCTTGCTTTCCTTATTCTCTATTCGGTCGTACATTGTAGTTGCCTAATGAAGACATGAATAAAATATAAGATTTGCCAAGCGCCTGCATTCTGTAGAACACCTTGCTACCACCGGCTGCAACTGCTCCAATTTTGCTCCTGTTGCTGCTCAATACCTGACTTATTTTACTCTCGTTGTTGCTGTTTGCAATCTTCCTAGTGAATTTCACAAACTTTCATGCTTAAGCGTACTTATAAGCTTTCATGCACAGATCCCACACTCCGCTTTTCTTAATTTTCCATAGTTTTTTTTTTTTTTTTTGTACACATTTCTTTTCATTGCAGGAAGTTAAAGTTTTGAATGGGTTCCTTAAAAGTTAGTCGCCATTATGAGCTAAGCATTAGACTGAATTTCTATCGTCGATTTATGCCGCCGATGTTGCTTCGTTCATCCTGCTGCTAACAACAACAACGACCGCATTAATCCTAAAATAACCTACATAAAAAGCTTGAGTGTACATCTGTATTCCTCTTGCAGTTCCGATTAAGGATAAGGCATTTGTTACTATGCAACATATCCTTTTATTTTTCCTCTATTTTGTGCAGTAGAATAGTTCCAGCTGCTGCTAGTGTTGCAACCTCTTAAGTTGCATTACACTTTTATAAAATGGCAAGTTATGTTGATGTGTCCCTTAGCTATTGGGATGATTTCCAATGAGTTACTGGCAACTGCCTTTAAGTGATACTCGATGAAACGTGCCACACACGCAACACTTAAGACTATAGTTGCATTAGAAAATGATTGTATGCATGTGATGGCGCGATTTGTTCTAGCATGGAGCTTCTTGCAGTATCACTTGGTACGTGTCTTTGACAGGAACGTCAATGTGGCCCTAATGGAAACACAAAATTCTTGAATTATCAATATAGAATGAAATTTATTTGTCCCGAAGCAACTAGCTAGCTTGCAATTTTGTGAGAACTCTTGTGATGAGCTTAGAAAGGGGTGACGTACACATCGAACGAATAATGCGTTAGCAACATACCACTACTAGGATAATTCATTGAAATTTAGAAACACCTCATAACTAAAACAACCTTATATTTCATATGTCTAACATTTTCTACAATGAAGCCCTGATTAACTCAATATCTTATAATATATCTTATAATTCTGTAATACTTTGACATCACATAACATATACAGTTTTATATTCGTATGCGCATAAAAACTCTTCTAAAACTAGTTACTTAGTTTAAAACATTATTGCGAAAGAATAAAACAAACAAAGTTCAAGTCAATCATAAAAAAAGGTTCAAAAGCATAAAAGTTACATTTGGCTTTGTCAGTTTAAATTGGAATGAATAATTCAAAGAGTTAAAGTGTACGAACAATCTCGATGCTCAGTCAATGGCGTTAAATTGCTTGGTATGTATGCTTACCCGGCTGACAATGCAACAAGTTGTACGCCACTACAGAGCGTTTTTTTTTTTCATTTTATTATTATGTTATTTTAACTTATCTAATTTAATTTAATTTAAATTTATTGATTTAATTTAATTTAGTTTAATTTAATTTAATTTAATTTAACTTTATTTTTTTATTTTAATTTTAATTTATTTTGTTTTATTTTTCTTATTTTTTTTAATTTTATGTTATTTTGTTTTATTTTTCTTATTTTTTTTATTTTATGTTATTTTGTTTTATTTCACTTTATTTTATTTTATTTTATTTTATTTTATTTTATTTTTTTTATTTTTTATTTTATTTTATTTTATTTTATTGTATTTTATTTTATTTTATTTTATTTTATTTTATTTTATTTTATTTTATTTTATTTTATTTTATTTTATAGTATTTTATTTTATTTTATTTTATTTTATTTTATTTTATTTTATTTTATTTTATTTTATTTTATTTTATTTTATTTTATTTTATTTTATTTTATTTTATTTTATTTTATTTTGTTTTATTTTATTTTATTTTATTTTATTTTATTTTATTTTATTTTATTTTATTTTATTTTATTTTATTTTATTTTATTTTATTTTATTTTATTTTGTTTTATTTTATTTTATTTTATTTTATTTTATTTTATTTTACTTTACTTTATTTTATTTTATTTTATTTTATTTTATTTTATTTTATTTTATTTTATTTTATTTTATTTTATTTTATTTTATTTTATTTTATTTTATTGTATTTTATTTTATTTTATTTTATTTTATTTTATTTTATTTTATTTTATTTTATTTTATTTTATTTTATTTTATTTTATTTTATTTTATTTTATTTTATTTTATTTTATTTTATTTTATTTTATTTTATTTTATTTTATTTTATTTTATTTTATTTTATTTTGTTTTATTTTATTTTATTTTATTTTATTTTATTTTATTTTATTTTATTTTATTTTATTTTATTTTATTTTATTTTATTTTGTTTTATTTTATTTTATTTTATTTTATTTTATTTTATTTTACTTTACTTTATTTTATTTTATTTTATTTTATTTTATTTTATTTTATTTTATTTTATTTTATTTTATTTTATTTTATTTTATTTTATTTTATTTTATTTTATTTTATTTTATTTTATTTTATTTTATTTTATTTTATTTTATTTTATTTTTATTTAATTTTATTTTATTTTATTTTATTTTATTTTTATTTTATTTTATTTTATTTTATTTTATTTTATTTTATTTTATTTTATTTTATTTTATTTTATTTTATTTTATTTTATTTTATTTTATTTTATTTTATTTTATTTTATTTTTATTTAATTTAATTTTATTTTATCTTATTTTTATTTTTTATTTTTTTATTTTATTTTATTTAAATTAATATATGCCTATTATCGAGTTTAGTCTGAAAAGCCTACTTCGGAACTAGTCTTTTTTCCGACTAATTTGAAGTCGCTATTCCGACTAACACATACATATGTATATATAGCCGTGTCTATTGCTCTTTTCTGCACATTTATTCGAAAATTAAAAAAAGATAGTTTTATATTTTTCCTTTTCAAAAAAAAAAAATGTGTAAAGGTGGTTTCTATAGCGCTTTTTTTCATTCCCAAATGTATGTATGTATGTAAGTATGTACGAGTGTATCTCACCTTTTGCTACGATTTTATAAATGTAATTGAAGTGAAAAGTTAATACCAGCTTTCACTGCTGCTACTGCTACTTTAGTGTGTTGCAACCGAGAATTTGGTAAAAGCGTTGAAAGCGACGTACGTTCTTTCCTCAAGTGATCATTGATTGAGTGAACGCTTGCCTGACGTACACAAATCCCTTAAGACGTCTTTACGCCGCCTATCTGTTCATCTGCAACTTCTATGCTCTTAGTCACAACAACTACTTACACAAGTGCACAAGCTATTTCAACAGCAATTTAACCTGGATATACGCTTGAACATTTTTTTTTTTGTAAAAATCTTATTTTCTCGTTTAGTTTTTTTTGTGCTGCGCTTCCCATATTCCCTTTCTGTTAGTTTTTTTTCCTAGAACCACAAAAATTTCATACCACTTGAGTGAAATTTACTACACGCTATCGTGCAACCATATGCATACTTTCAGCTGCGGCATGAACCCACAGTTGCATGATAGCTGTGCGCTATTCATTCGAGTGCTGCTGCGACATATGCAACAACTCGACGTGACTGCACCCTTGAAACACCCTTTCTTGGAGTCGAACGTAGTTGCCTTTTTTTCAATTTTTTCACCTTGCCTGTTTGCGTTGCAACTTAAGAGTTGAAGTTAACTTCGGTTGCCTGCTCGCTCGCTTCCACATGAACTATTTTTATTTTACTGCTATTCATAGTTTTAGTTACTTCCATACATTTTAATTCTAACGGTACAAGAAATCCGTTTAAATTATGAAACGTGGCGCATTCAATGATTTCGTTTTTGTGCTCACGCGTGAGCACGCGTTTGAGTGCAGAAAATTACCGCTATGCACGCACACCGGCTGATAAAGTTCCCAGGAGCTTTCAGGTCACGTAAGGCAGATTTTTTATCTTATCTCGAACTCCTTTGTGGGGGGTTGAGATCAGAATAGGTGGATAAAAACGTGGCAAAAAGTAATAACAAAAAGTTAAGAAGGTTTCGGGGAGTGTTGCCCATGTGTGCAGATAAGGATAGATACTTCTAGAACTAAGTGGACTGCCGCAAAAGGGATTGGTTTGACCCCATCGAAGGTGTCGAAGGCGAATTTGCTACTAACCGACTTTTATGTCATCAAAGTGCTAACGAGCGGATAACACTGTGGTGTAGTTAGACACAGTTTAGACCAGGTCGCTCAGAACCAGATCCTCGGAGCCATTCTGAGACGCGAATTCGGTGAAGTCAGTTTAGGGGCCGCCGAAAGCCCTCAGTTTGGCTGAGTGCTATGCTGAATTAGCACCTTATACAAGAGGGTACGAAATCGGTGGCGTTGTACTAGTCCCCTGTTCAAATAGTGACTGCTTTCATCTCGGTGTGGGTTTGGAAGCCGTGGATTAAGAAAAATGTTCTGTTAGTGTAAGTGAAATCTGTTAAGCAGTTTGGCTAGGTCCTCCCCAACTAGTGAGGAAATTGGCCAAAATTTCAAGAGGTGGTGCGCTAAGGACGACGCCCAATGAAGCTGGAAGGGTTTCAGGCAGCAGCAGAATCGGCTCTGCGTCTTAGGGTAACGTCTGACTGGGCTGAAAGCACTACTGGACACTCCAGTATTTTGGCATGCTACAGTTTTCTTCCGCTGAGCACAGCTCGTTGTGCGACCGCAACATTCGGAGATAGCTGCTTCCGAATAAACGTCTCCAGCAGAGAAGACTTGGAAAGGACGGATCGGTGTCCCGCTACTAAAGTGGCGACATTTCCATATACACCGACGGCTCGAAGTTAGACGGCAAAGTTGGAGGAGGGGTTTATTCAAGGGATCTGGACCTTGAGCTCTCCTTCAGACCAGCTGATCACTGCAGTGTCTTCCAGGCTGAAGTTTCAGCAATCATGGACGCCGCGACTTGGATATGGCCTAACAAAACCGTGTAAACCTCACACGCAAAAAGGCTAGGTGCAGCCTACCGACGACGCTGTAGGAGTTGCATAGATGATGATGAGGAAAAGGGAACGATGGAGCACCTCATTTGCATCTGCCCGGCCTTAAGCGGAGCGAGATTGCGCTTTTTGGGAGTCTCCTTCCTGGATAGCCTACACCAGGTCGCAAATCTGGACATAAAAGGCTTGATGGCCTTAATTAAGTCTTCTAAATGGTTCGAGAAGGAGTAACGGTTTCGGTTGAGAAGTGTCGGTTATGTGAAACAGAGGTATTTTCCATATGGCCGCGTGCCGGGACTGACTTTCCTTGTGTTGGTGGTATCACAAGGGGCCTTTTAAAACTGCCCTAAGTGTGCCTCTGCTGATTTCGCACAGATTAATGCGCTATTTTCTTGCCTTGCTAACATTAAAAAGTTGCTTTACGATTTCATTTCATTACCGCGATCACCAATCTCACTAACACAGCCTCACTTACATTTTTGATGAGTCTTGATATAAACTCAGGAAACTTTTTCAGAAATTTTTTAGCCTAAACTTTGTCTATCCCAATACTAAAGTAACTATCACACAATGTGCCTGCTTTGTATTTAAAAGCAATTTCGGTCAACAGTTGCCTGGCAATTAAAGGAGCATCACTTTTTCAGTTATTCGGCACGTAAGTCATTCTGCAACTTGCCATTTCGCCAACTTTATGACTTTAAAGAATGTAACAAACTATCTCATCTCACCTGCCCGACTAACTGTCTCCATTCTACATTGCGTTTATTGAAATTTAAATTTTTATTGCTTTTTAATTTTCTTTTGAATTGTGTTTGCATGGCAAGCTAATTTTTGCAGTTTTAACGTTGTTGCATTTTTTTAGTGTACAAAATTGCCAAAGTGATTTATTTCGAAATGTGAAAGAGTCCTCTTACCCCACGTCTTTACCAATCGGCACGAATTCGTTAATATTTATATGTATTTTTGAATATTTTTATTTTATTTATTAATTGTGCATTGCATTTTTGTGCATGCGGCAACATTGCGCATATCCGTTGCACGCGCGCAGCACCCGTTATATCGGTGAAATTGCGGTAATAATAACTTACTACAAGCGCGTTTAACTGCCTGAATAAATGACTGTTTGTTGGACGTGCTGTTTGCTTGTCTGCTGTCTTGCTGTTGTCTCTTACACGTTAACAGAATGACAAGTGAACTTTGACTATTTTAGCTGCAGCTTCGTGCAAAAATATTGACTGACGTTTGCCTGTTTTTTTTTTTGCTTTTTTTTGCTCTGACAGTTTTACTCACTAACTACTATAAGAAGTAGCTTGAAAGCTGCACGCGGCTTGTAAGCAAATACTTCTTCTAAAATACTTTACAAAATATGCATTATTTAACAAAAATATTTATTAAATGTGAGCAACATTGGGGGGCATTGCATCCGTATCAGTGGCGGATCCAGGATTTTGGGAAGGGGGTTTCAAATGTTTTCTTTTAATTTCGGCGACATTTTTCATTCACAGTTTCTTTAAAGCTGGCCTTTCATGCTTGTTTTTCAAAAAATATACATATATCTACATCTGTTAGTATGGGATTACGGGGTATCACTTATGTAAGTCGTTTAAAAGGTTACCGAATGCGTATTAGGTAAACGCAAAAATATGAGTTGTCAGTTTGCTGGAAGTTTTACTATTTATTTGTGTAATTTTTTCTGTATTTTTTGCGTAACTTTTTCCATAATTTTTACTATATTATTTTGCGTAATTTTTACAATATATTTTTGGGTAATTTGTGTATATTTTTCGCGTAATTTTTTGGGTAACTTTTACTATATTTTT
>CAXKVI010000005.1:110152081-110182081 GCA_964058755.1 Campiglossa producta
GGATCAAGTGATTACTTTATCGGATTCAACGCTATTTCCTCGTAATTTATAGTCCCACATTAATACTATTCAATAGAAAATTATATCTAAGTACTTCCTCCCAATACTATTGATACTTGTATGGAGTATTCTTTAGTGGATTCTAATTTCCAATTAAATCAGTTTTTACTGCATATCGATGCTCATTGGTGCAAGGAATGGATAGTTGTAGTTGTTGAGTCTCACACAACAGTTGCAAACTATATTGACAACCAATTATGCTATTATTCGTTAAAATAATTGATGCATTTTGGTCTCTTGATCATAGCTATATCAGCTTTTCAATCAAGTTGCTAATGAAAGAGTGCTTGTAGACTGAAAAATTCATTTGCAGAAAGATATTTATCATCGATAGATTTGCGAAATTTTGAAAAATAGGTAATACATTTTGATTGCATGTTTTGCCGACCAATCAGGATTGCGGATAATAGCGAAAGTTATTTACCAACTAAACTTTTTTCAAGTAGGGTTGCCACCTTACTGCAGTGTATTTATATATCCCGTACTATCTTTAGAACTACTTGACGGAGTTCGATAAAATTTGGAATGAGGATAGTGTGCTTAATTCTAAGACTTTCCACTTCGATGTTGCCACTTAGGGCGGTTGACAGGGTTGCCACCTATCTAATTTTTTTTATTTGAGTAAGGTATGTCAATATGGATATCAATATCGATATATTAAAGGCGACATACCAACTAAAATATTTTCAATTAGGATTGCCACCTTACTGCAGTATATTTGTATATCCCGTACTATCTTGAGAACCGCTAGACCGATCTCGATGAAATTTGGAATAAAGATAGTATGATTGATTCTACGACTTTTCCCTAGTGAAATTTTGAAAAATAGGTAATACATTTTGATTGCATGTTTTGCCGACCAATCAGGATTGGGGATAATAGCGTAAGTTATTTACCAACTAAACTTTTCCAAGTAGGGTTGCCACCTTACTGCAGTGTATTTATATATCCCGTACTATCTTGAGAACTACTTGACGGAGTTCGATAAAATTTGGAATGAGGATATTGTGCTTAATTCTTAGACTTTCCACTTCGGTGTTGCCACTTAGGGCGGTTGACAGGGTTGCCACCTATCTAATTTTTTTTTATTTGAGTATCGATATATTAAAGGCGACATACCAACTAAAATATTTTCAATTAGGATTGCCACCTTACTGCAGTATATTTGTATATTTGTATATCCCGCACTATCTTGAGAAACGCTAGACCGATCTCGATGAAATTTGGAATAAAGATAGTATGATTGATTCTACGACTTTTCATTAGGGTATTGCCACTTGGAGTGGTTTACAGAGTTGCCACCTATCTCACCCAGGTACTTTTATTTTAATCTATTTTTATTTAATTTGTTTATTATATTTTATTTTCTTTTATTTTTATTCTATTTTTTTTAATTTTATTTTATTTTATTTGATTTTATTTTATTTTATTTTTTTTTTATTTTTTTATATTTTATTTTATTTTATTTTATTTTATTTTATTTTATTTTATTTTATTTTATTTTATTTTATTTTATTTTATTTTATTTTATTTTATTTTATTTTATTTTATTTTATTTTATTTTATTTTATTTTATTTTATTTTTTTTTTATTTTTTTATATTTTATTTTATTTTATTTTTTTTTATTTTATTTTATTTTATTTTATTTTATTTCATTTAATTTTATTTTATTTTATTTTTTCTTTTTTTTCATTTTAATTTATTTTATTTTATTATTATTTTTTTTAAATTTAATTTAATTTTGTTTTATTTTATTTCTTTTAATTTAATTTATTTAATTTATTTAATTTACTTTTTATTTTATTTATTTTTTATTTTTTTTATTTTTTATGTTATATCATTTTACCATATTTTATTTTGTTGTCTGTCATCATATACATGTCGTTAAACTCTTTAAATAATTTTTGAATGCTTAATCCTTTGTTTGTATGCGCATTTTATGTTTTTCAAAAAAAAATTATTTATCTTCTTTTCTTTTTTTTCACATTATTTGTCAACATATTTGTCTTTCAGCAGCATTTTAGTAATTCACCATTTTTTTTCACACTTTATTTTTATTTTAACCATTTCTTTTTATACTATTCCGACATCAAAGTACTTGGTAAATATTTACTCTGTTCTCGAATGCACTTGTCAGCCGGATAAAGCACAACGTCTTTACCGCCAGCAAGCAGCAACCAGCATAACCCAGCTGAGTCAAGTGCTTTGATAATGTGTTGGCATGTGGCATACAAACAACTCACACATACCAGTATTATAAACATTCATACATACCCTCAAGTAACTATGTATGTGTGTACATCATACAATCATTCACATAAGCATCCTACATTCTTTTGTGCATTCGCATGGTGTCACGACTGTCCCCCCCCATCTTTGCGGCAAACAAATCCGGTCTAAAGACACCGCAGAGTGTTGCCTTTGTTGTTGTAAGCATTCTGTGGTTGCACCATTCACCATCAAAACTATGAAATATTGATATCCAAAGTCCCTTTCCTTTTTTATATTCCACATCCGTATTATTTGCTTAAATCTTTCGTCTGTCTTTATTTACTCAAGTAGCGCGTGCTTTTGCTTCCACGTTCTGCTTTTAGAGTTTGTGTGTTAGTTTTGTTTATTATTCAGCGGGCTTTTGGTATTCTTGGCATTTATTTACTATTGAACAATGTGAAAATATGAAGAGATTTTATGCTTTAGAAAAATATTTAAACGCTTTGATTTTGTTAGCTTAAAAATGGGTGATGGTTATTTTTTATTGAAAATTTTATGTTTACGATGTGAAGGAGATTTTCGGAACTCTTAACGAATTGATAAGGATTAACGAACTGACAAATTCTGTATAAACGGCGGTCAAACGATGCTGGGTTAAAAGGACCGATTTATAAAAGTTCTAAGTAAGTTTCATACCAACAACCAAAAAAGTAGCAATCGAAACTGCATATTTGATGAGCCAAATAATACATACTACTCAGTGTAAATGTATTCCTGTTACTCCCCAACTAATGTTTTTCACTGAATGTTTAAAAATCATTTACGCTGTCTTTAATATAAAAAAAAACTTCTATAATATTTGCAAAGTAACTACAAAGAATCTTATATGCCTGTATATGGAAAAACTTAACTTTCAATCTCAGCTAGAAACTGCAGTCAGTTGCCAACAAATCTCTACACACTGCAGCAAACCTAGCGAAAGTTATTAAAAACTACATTAATATCTAAGAATGTTTCCAACTGCGCGCAGCATAAAAGACGTTATCAATAAAATTTGCATAATCTTTGAATTACAACGTTACAACTTTTGGCAGCTTCAGCATTGGACTCGATTGCACATCTTATTTTGCTTGTGGAGGTTTTTTTTTTTTGTTTTGGCGATGCAGACTTTGCAGAAATAGTGTTTTATGTCTTTTAGTGAAACTTGTCAACACTTTGGCTGCCAGTGTGACAAAGTCGTGGCAATTGAAATACGATAAGGACATTAAAGGTTTTAGAGCAGGGTTCGGCAGAAATTAAAGTGAGGGCGGATTAGTGAAAGAACGGTCATCTCACCAATGAAATTATGTCATCTCTTTTTGCTCACTCGATCAGTATCGTGCACTATCTTAGCGCTCTTACAAGCTCAGAAACAATCTCATTGTTAGAAAGGCAAAGCAAAGAGCGTAATAACCTGTGAATTTGGTTCTCAGATTTTCGGACAATTGTCTCACTAGCTGCCTAGGGCAGGTTTAGAGCAGGGCCCGACAGAAATGAAAGTGAGGGTGTATTATTGAAAAAGAGCGATCATAGCACCATTGAAATTATGTTATTTGTTTTTGCTCACTCGCTCACTAGCATCACCGGCGCTACAGCATGTGTTGTTGAGTCGACATCCATTGATTGGTCAGTGCGATCATAGCGCTCTCACAAGCGCAGCAACAATTTCATTGTTCGAGAGGCCAAGCAAAGAGTGTATTAATCTGTGTGAATTTGGTTCTCAAATTTTCGGACAATTGTCCCACTAGCTGACTGAACCTGTTCTAGAGAAATAGTTGCTCTTTTGCTTTATTTTATTTTAATGCCGGGAAGAAAAGTCCATGAAGAGATGTAATTCCAGTATCATCGAAACATATGTCGGCTTGTCTGGTTCCTGCAGCGCGTGGGTAAATTTTTCTCAAAAAACACATTTTCATACAATCCCGAAAATTGCTTCACAATACCGTCGGTATTTACAGCAATAGACTACAAGTCAAAAGCAACAAAGAGTTTAAATGTTTAAAATGAAAAAATGTTCGTGCATTAAGCATAGAAAATTCTTTCATAGGTTTCACACCAAGTCCTAAAAATTCGCAAATCTTTCATATAAGTTAGCATTGAAATTAAAGAAATGCTCTATATGGAAGTATAAATATATGCATAAATGGACACTGAGCAGGGTTTACCTTCAAGCTGGGTAGTGGCCTAAGGTGTTAGACCTTCTAGCATACAAGTCACTACAGTGTTGTGAGTTTGACTCTCACAATGCCGGGAAGAAAAGTCCATGAAGAGATGTAATTCCAGTATCATCGAAACATATGTCGGCTTGTGTGGTTCCTGCAGCGCGTGGGTAAATTTTTCTCAAAAAACACATTTTCATACAATCCCGAAAATTGCTTCACAATACCGTCGGTATTTACAGCAATAGACTACAAGTCAAAAGCAACAAAGAGTTTTTTTTTTTTTTAATTTAATTTTTTTAATATATTTTATTTTTGCCAGCAATATTTTCTTGCCAAAATGATTTTTAATTTGTGCTCAATAAACACATGCAAATTTATTCGTAATATATGAATAATTTATCTAGGCAAAAATCAATCTAAACAGTGTCGTTTCAATTTTGATAGTAAAATTTTTCGAAGATATTTCTTATGAAAATTGCTTTAATTTATTCACTATTTATTCACAGTCAAAACCGAGCACTAATTTCTTTTATTTAAATTTGCATGAATTTTATAAAAATTTTAAATTCAACCAAGCAAATAGTTCTACATTCGTAGAACAACTCGACATTTGAATAAGTTTCTTGCATTTTTTTTGTGTTTGAAACAATTCTTGCTGCATTGTTGCCAACGGAAGAAGCAGTAACCGAAATAAGTAAAATGCGAGACTTAGAAAATAAATAACTAGATGCTCGCTCCGACAAATTTGTGTATGCCCACAAGTCTTTTATAGTTTGTGTTGTTGAAAGCTGCAATAGAATGTGCTACTTTGTGGCTGCTGTTGGATATTTTGTAAACAATTGTGAAAGCGTCGCGCTTAAACTAAAACCTGGTAACGATGTCCTTAACAGAACGACAGGCGACACGTTCACTCATTTCAATAATTCTTGTTTTTACTTTCATTGCTGTCGCAAGTAAGTAGTACGCGAATTTGTTGTACAGATTTATATATGTAGATAAAACGCGTTGTCTTTTGCTTTATGCTCTAGTCCTTCACTTTCATTTGGTTTGTTTTTGTTGCAAAATATATAATTCTTTGCACGCTTTAGTTCAAGTTTTGTATGTGGTAAAGCTTTTACGCTTGAAGAATTATGCATTTTCGCAAGCTCTTTAAGTATAAATTTTGAGTTTATAAAAGTTTAATCAAGGCATGGAACCGATTAAAATAACGTTCCGGTTTCGGTTTTGTAACGTGTTTCGGTTTCGGTTACGATTTCGTTCTTCAACATTTATTTCGGTTTCGGTTACGATTTCGATCTTCAGCATTTATTTCGGTTTCGGTTACGATTTCGTTCTTCAACATTTATTTCGGTTTCGGTTACGATTTCGTTCTTCAACATTTATTTCGGTTTCGGTTACGATTTCGTTCTTCAACATTTATTTCGGTTTCGGTTACGATTTCGTTCTTCAACATTTATTTCGGTTTCGGTTACGATTTCGTTCTTCAACATTTATTTCGGTTTCGGTTACGGTTTCGTTCTTCAACATTTATTTCGGTTTCGGTTACGGTTTCGTTCTTCAACATTTATTTTGGTTTCGGTTACGGTTTCGGGTTTCAAATAAAAAATAAAGACAATAAATTTTACTACTAAAAAACTTAAGTAGCCTGCCGACCAGAGTTGGCCATGGTGAAAACAAAATCAGAAATTAGAATGGTGCAATACCAAAAATGACTGTGGGCAAAAGTATGCATCAAAATATCAAAACATAATTCGATATAAATCGACAATTCGAAAACTTCCAACACTAATTAGCACCTTCAACATGGGTAGAAATGGAACCACGCTGAACCAAATTGCCCACTTTTTTATCCTGTTTTTTGGTAAGCGCTACCCAGTAATTTCCCAAGATTTTTTCCGCTGCTGGTTAGCAGGGTATGTAGATCTGCATTTTTTTCCTGCGGCCAAGATGGAATTTCTTCTATATAATAATAAATATTATTGACGCTACATATGTATGGATGAAATTCCCGAAAAACAAGTTCTAAAAATCACTGCATTTTTTTTATTAGAAAAATATGAGAATGGAAAATAAATGAAATATGTAAAACGTCTAAAAAATAACTTTTTTTCGATGGCTTTATCAAACTTCCTCTTTCAGTATTTTGATACTGAGGTCAAAACCTGTACTTCATAACCTTGCTCGACAATCTTTCATCCAAATTTTTCTGGGTACTTGTTTATCAAAGAAAATACCTATGTGCCCACTCAAAACAGTGAGACATTAACAAAATTCTAAACCGTTTGGAGCCGGTTCCGGCTTTTGAAATGGTTTCGGTTTCGTTCTTTTTCAGATCAAAATAACGGTTACGGTTTCGGTTTTGAAAAATAAATTAGATTTTAATCGGTTACGGTTACGGACTCGGTTTCAGTCCTTTCTTTTTAATGTGTTATGTGGGATGCTGTGGCGTTTGGGATGACTAAGCGTATGGGGAAATTTTTTGTTGAAGTAGGGCAAAAATGCAGGTAATATAGTAAATTATCTGTGTGATACCACAAAGACATACCATGAAACAGAACCGCTTTACGGAACCGAATCCGGAACAGGAACTAAAACGAAATCGAAACTGAAACTGAAACGCTTTACTGAACCGAATTGGGAACCGGAACATAAGCAAGTCCGAAATGAATTTTGAGAAACGAAACAGAAACGCTTTATAAGAATGAGACCGGAAGAATCCCAAAATTAATTTAGAAAAAGCTCAACCGAAATCGGCAAAGAATTGAAGCTATATCGAATTTCGTAAATTGAGACCGAAACCGAAATCGGAACAGAACTGAAACTGGAATAATTTTGAATGAATGAAACCGAAACCGGAACAAACGTGTAACTTCAAGTTTAAAACGATACAACTGATCTGGAACAAACGAGAAACCGAAACAAAACAGAATATGAAATTTAGTTTAAAGCATACCGAACAGATCCGAAACAACCCCAAAACCAAAAAACTGAAGTCCATCAAATAACTTGCTACAAAAAATTAAACTGAAACCGGAACAAAATCAATATATAAGTGAAACAAAACTAAAACTGAAACTCGTTTTGAAGAATAAAACCAAAAATTTAAATCTATTTTTGGAGGAACGAAACGGTACTGAAAAAAACTGAAGCTGAAATTTATTTTGAAGAACAAATTCGAAACTGTAACAAAAGCAAATGTTTTAAGAATAATGAAGCCGTAAATAGAACAAAACTGAAACTGAAATTTGTTTTGAAGAATAAAACCGAAACTGAAACAAAATGAAATTTTTTAAGAAGAACGATACCGTACCGGAACAATATTGAAACTGAAATTAATTTAGAAGAATGAAACCGTAACTGATGCAAAATTGAGACTGGAACTTGTTGTGAAGAACAAAGCCAAAAACGGCAAAGAAACTCAAATTTCAGAACTAAACCTGGGTTGTCACCTGTTTTAAAATTGGTTTTATCGTATAGTTTGTTTTAATTTTCAAAGTTTAAGTGTCAAGTAAAAGGGCTCAGTCAATTTTTGTGAAGGCATTATTTGAAGAGGGTTGCTACATGTTTTAAATTAATTTTTTTTTAATTTAAATTTAGGTTACATTGGAAAGCCTTTGAACAGAAACTGGCATGCATAGGAATTTCCAAATTTTGAAAAAAAAAAAGAGTTGCCACCTGTTTAAAATTTAACTTTGCCTGCATAGCTTGCTCGATTTTTAAAGTTTGAATGTCAAATGAAAGGGCTCAGTCTATAGATGTGAAGCCATTTTTTTTTGAAGAGGGTTGCCACATGTTTTAAAATATTTTATTTTTTATTTTAAATTTAGGTGTCATGTGAAAGGCGTTGAACAGAAATTGACATTTTGTGAAAAAAGAGTTGCCACCTGCTTAAAATTTAATTTTGCATGTATAGTTTGTTTGATTTTCCACGTTGAGATATTAAATGAAAGCGTTCAACCTATAGTTGTGTAGGAATATTTTTTTTTTGTTTTTTGAGAAAGGTTACCACCTGTTTTAAAATATTTTTTTTAAGGCTGTTTTTTTTGTTAGATGTCATTTGAGAGGCCTTGACCAGTAAATGAGTAATAAATTCATTTTTTTATAAAAAGAGTTGCCAGCCGTTCAAGAAATTAAAATTCAGTTGCATATAATATGAAAATTCAATTTTTTTATAGAACAGATTTTTGTTTTTTTAACTTTTTTTTTTTTTTTATACTCTTCTCCTCTTGATTATAGCGTTTTGACGCCAAAAGGGTTGATAAAGTTTTTTGCCTTCATAAGCGAAAAGTGTACAATCGAGTTGAATCAATTCTTGTTCTTTTATATGAACTTCATTGATTTTTGTAACTGCGTTGCAAAAGATTTCTGCTATTTTTATTTAATGTAAAATCGATTTCATTTGCACGCAATTCAATAAGTTTGCAAACAAATATTCTTAATTCACACCAGAGTACATTTTTACAGCAATTACAACTGTAAAACCGACATCAACAAGCTTTTTTTTGTGCGCGGTAGTATTAAATTTACACACACTAGGGTGTGCCTTTTTTAAAAAAAATGTTTACCGAAGCAAAACTTCGTCGAGAAATAGTACACGCAAAAAAATGTGCAAAGTTTACACTTTTTGTCCGTTTCGGAGATATCGACCAAACTAATTAATACAGTTTACCTGTTCTTTTCATACAGGTAAATGTTACTCATGTCTCTTTTATGCAAATTAGGCACACGCTAATGCCCTTACACATATTCTGTAGTACTCCACATACCATTGCGGTAAAGTATCTGCCACTAATTAGGGCGCTTTATTTAATTAAATATAATGCGCACTTTCCATTTAAAATTGTAAATTGTAAAAAAGTTTGCTAACATCACAAAAAAAAAACAAAAAAAAACACGTAACGAAGTTTATTTTTTTGTCGAATGAAGAAAAAGTTTTCATAAATTAATGAGGCTTGCTGTTAATGTAATTTGATAATTGTGTCCACAATGTACATAGTTATTTCCTATAATCAAATTATAAATACTGTTTTTCTTAAATGGTTTCATTTTAGCATGGCTTAATTATACGAATAACAAATATGAAATAATTTCAGTTATTAATAAAACGCAGTTTTTTTAAGTAAGCAAACGGGTTTAAAAATATATATTCGACAAATTTAAGTTAAATTTTCATGGAATTTATTATTTGGAAAATTTTGATATTTTTTAATTTATCTCAAGATATTTGAGCTTTTAGTAAATAGTACTAGAGATTGCGCAGTGGTAGAAATTCAACTACAAAACCTTTTTCTAATTTACTTCGTTTTTGAAGTCCCTTTCCTTTGATTAAACTATTTGTTTCTTTCATTTTCCATATTTTCCCTTTCCTCACATTTTCAATCTTCTGCTTTTTATTCTCTACAGCACTAAGTAACGCAATCTCAATTTTTCTTTTTATATTTTTAGTTCTTTATTTATGTTCATTTCTTTCCTTTCCTTTCCTTTCCTTTCCTTTCCTTTCCTTTCCTTTCCTTTCCTTTCCTTTCCTTTCCTTTCCTTTCCTTTCCTTTCCTTTCCTTTCCTTTCCTTTCCTTTCCTTTCCTTTGCGCTCCTTTTATTTCCTTTTCTTTGCTTTTCTTTCCTTTTCTTTCCTTTTATTTTCTTATATTTCCTTTTCTTTCTTTTCTTCCCTTTTTTCCTTTTCTTTCCTTTGTTTTCCTTTTCTTTCCCTTTCTTTACTTTTCTTTCCTTTTCTTTCCTTTGCTTTCCTTTTCTTTCCCTTTCTTTCCTGTTCTTTCCTTTTCTTTCCTTTTTTCCTTTTCTTTCCTTTCCTTTTCTTTCCTTTTCTTTGCTTTGATTTCGTTTTTTTCCTTTGCTTTCCTCTCCATTCCATTCCTTTTCTGTCATTTCTTTTTCATTTCTTTCCTTTCCTTTACTCAATTTCCTTTTTTGTCTTTTATTTCCCTTTTCTTCCCATTTCTTTTCTCTCCTCTTCCCTTACTTTCCTTTCATTAATTTCCTTTCCTTTCCTTTCCTTTCCTTTCCTTTCCTTTCCTTTCCTTTCCTTTCTTTTCCTTTCCTTTCCTTTCCTTTCCCATCCTATCCTTTTCTTTCCTTTCTTTTCCTTTAATTTCCTTTCCTTTCATATAAGATAAATGAAATATAATGTGAAATTAAAATACAAATTTTCATAATGGCAAAACAGCCAATCTACTGAACTGATTTATCCAATTATAAAATGATGTATTTGTACTAAACAAGCTTATACATGGACTAAACAAAGTATCAAATAAAATAATTGGTGTTGTCTTCGTTGTAAACAGGGTTAGAGTCTCTCAACATTGCCATTAGCAAACAACTACACGAATTTTGTCATAACATAAGCCATTCGCGTAACATGCATAACATTTTTTATACTTTCTTTACATTTCACAATAATCGCAAACTTCGTTTGAAAAAAAAAATGTTATGCGTATTAGTTAAGTAGCAATTTTATAATCCTACTTAAGTCTCAGGCTGGGGATGAAAAGAAAATGTAACTGAGGAATGTCATATACAGATTTTTACAAAACATACACACATATTTCTTCGGCTCAGAATACTGTATTATAAAAGCTTAAAATGCGAAAAAAAAGTTGAAAATATTTTTCAGTAAATGAGATTTGACTTACTTATGGTGGGTGCGGGTAAAGTCCCACATGACTTTGATGTGTGAAAAAAATATTTTTTTTTTAAATAATAAGCTGAGATGTATATCAAAAATATTTCTTGTATCTTTTCAAATCCTAAAATAACAAAGGGAAAAAATTAATAAAGCCTCATTTATATATGCACATTTGTTGATTTTGAAGACGCCATCCATAGTGTGAAAAAAACCGTAAAGCGGACAAGAGGAAAAAAGGCGTAGGTAAGATTTTTAAAAACGGTTTTAATAGGACCCACTCAAACTTTGAATAAAATATGGTAGCCAAAATAAAATTTAATCTATAGTTTGTTGGTAAGATTTTATTTCTCAGATGAGTCTTTTAATAGATAAGGTGGTTCTTTGAGTTTGAAGAACCTAGGTTGTTGATAATAACCTATCACGTCGTGAGTATTTTTGAATGTAAGACTTTAAAAAAACTAAAAAAAAAATTACTCGTCAAGGCCTGCTTACGATGTTTACATTTCCCATCCCATACTATCTTGGGAACGGCTGTACCGATTTTAAAAAAATCGAGATATTATTCGATTTTAAAACTTTCTAGGTAGTGCCACTAAGGAAGGTTGCCACCTACTCGAAATTTTGAAGCATTATATGTCCTATTTTATAAAAAAACTATGCTGGGTATGTTTACCACGTCGTGATTTAACGAAAATATTTCTCGGTAGAGTTGCTAAATCTGTGTCGAAAACCTCAACCTTTTGATATACAGGAAGGTTATATTTTTGGAAGGGGGTTACCACCTGCTTCAAAATAATTTTTTTTTATAGTTTGCTTGATTTTCAATTATGAGATGTGAAATAAAAGATTTCAACTTGTAAATGTTTATAAAGACTTTTTTTGTATAGTCTGTTTGAGTTAAAAAAGTAAAATGTCAAATGAAAGGGCTAAGGCTAGAGATAGCAGAAAGATACATTTTGTTTTTGTAAGGTGGCAATCTATATCATGTCATTTTTATAACAAGGGGTGCCATCTCTTTTCAAGTCTTTGTGTGTATTCGTTGCCTTAAAAATTATGAAGTTCTGGCCACAGAAAGGTTCAGTAGCTAGGGTTGCCACCTAATTATCTAATAAATTTAAACGAGCTATTCTTGTATATTTGTATTTCCGGGACTATCTCGGAAACCGTTAGACCGATTTGGTAGTATGCTTTACCCTAAGACTTTCTACTTGGGTGTTGCCGCTTGGAGCGGTTCACAGGGTTGCCATCTATCTCAATTTTTTTTTTAATATTCAGCAAGATATGCCAATTACGGCATCAAATTAAAGGCATTTTCGACTGTTAGGGTTGCCACCTATCTAGGGTTGCCACCTAACCGTATTTTATTTATTTTTCCTTATATCTCGGGAACCGCTTGACCGATTTGGATACAATTTGGCATATAGATAGTAGAAAACTTCGAGGAATAGCGAGCAAGCTCGGGTACCCAGGTACTACTATTTTAATTGTTATGCTTTCCACTACTATCTCGGGAAAAAACATTTAGCGTAGAAACATGTCGATCCCTTGGGTGCTTCCACATGGCCCTGTCAGCAAAACCAAAATTATTTTTTCGGGAAATAACCAAAAGGGTAGCCATAGCTCATGATAAGCTCCTATCGCAGCCAATGCTACCTACAAAGGCACATTGATGCTTGCCCAAACCCTTTGTTAAACCAACACACGTGTGTGCTTAAAATACACAAAATATGCGCATTAATGCAGATAACGTAAGTAATCAAAATTGGAATATCGAATGTCAAAGGAGACAACAAAGAAAAAATTTGCAAAAAAGAAAAGGGTATAAAGTAAGTGACTAAGAAGCTTTCACAATAAAATGCGGGTGGCCAGCAGCTTGCAAAAACAAAAATAAAATAAAACCAACAACCAAAAGAAAACAAAATATCTGACAAAAAGGTAACATGTATTGAACAGGAAGCCCCATAAAAAGTTATTATTTTACCACTTCATTATCCAAAAAGAGAACAATGTTGCCAAAGAAGTTGTTGTGGATGACGACCGTACATAGTATGTAAGGTTGTATGGATGTGTATTGTACTACCAGCTTATACTTAAGTAACTCAAGAGCAATGAAGGAAAACGATAAGATGTAGAAGACACGCTTACGATTGTATCGACTTACTGTGTCACCAAGTAAAAGCAGAAGAAAAACAACAACGCAAAAGAAGGCAACCCCACAGTTCAATAAACAATACGGGTGGGGGAAAAAATAATATGGCGTGTAAGGGTGGTGCTACTTTTGAGCAGTCGAATTTTCAGTAAACGATGACTACTTCGATCGACTCCTCCATATTTGGTCAGCTTAATGGTTGGCAGCATGCTTGTTCAATGGACGCATGTTGTGAAGGGTTTAACAACATAAAATCAGGCTTAAATAAGACATACCCATGAACATACTTACTACAGCTGGCCAGACAAGCGAATGTGGAAAATGTGAAGAATTTTAAAAGTAAGACGAAAGTAAGTAAGAAATATTCAAGAAATACATACATACATCGCATGGCATTCAAAGGGATTTTAGTAATGGCGCATTGTATGGCTGGTATTGGATTATGTACTTATGGCTGTACATTTGCTAGACACACAAGTATGAGTGTGTTTGTATTTATAAGCGTAAAATGAACAGTACTTACCCAACGCATGACACTGTAGAATTTTTGTACGTCCCTCACTCACTATCGAACCGGATGATGAGGGTTGTGTGGTGAAACGCGGCGCCTGTAATTGTGGGCCATCTGTAAAAGCAAAAGAAAGAAAACAAAATTTAATAAAAAATAATTGAAAAATATTTTCCTGGTAAGAAATAAGTAAGATTAAGGGGAAAAATGCTAAAGAAATACAACTTTGATTCGACCCGAGTATTTTATACCAAATTACATTTAACTTAATTACAAAACAATAATGGAATTAAAAAAATTAAAAATAATGGAATAAAATAAAATAAATTATAATAAAATAGAATAAAAAAAATAAAAAATAAAATAAAATAAAATAAAATAAGATAAAATAAAATAAATAAGATAAAATAAAATGAATACAAAAATATAGTTGAATAAAAAAAAAAAAATATAAAATAAAATAAAAGAAAAAAAAATTAATAAAATGAAATAAAAGAAAAAAAAAATAAGATAGAATATAAAAAAAAATAAATAAATTAAAAAACAAAAAAAAAAATGACTGAAAAAGCAAAACAAAGTAAAAAAACGTAAAAAAATTTAAATAACCGAATTTAATTGAAATACACACAAAAAAGAAAAAAAACTAAAAAACAAAGAACCAAAAAAAAGTAAAAAAAAAATAAGAAAAGTAAAATCAAATAAAATAAAATAAAATAAAATAAAAAAATAAAATAAAATAAAATAAAATAAAATAAAATAAAATAAAATAAAATAAAATAAAATAAAATAAAATATAATATAATAAAATAAAATAAAATAAAAAAATAAAATATAATATAAGAAAATAAAACAAAATAAAATACATTAAAATAAAATAAAATAAAAGAGAATAAAATAAAATAAAATAAAATAAAATAAAATAAAATAAAATAAAATAAAATAAAATAAAATAAAATAAAATAAAATAAAATAAAATAAAATAAAATAAAATAAAATAAAATAAAATAAAATAAAATAAAATAAATTAAAATAATATAAAATAAAATAAAATAATATAAAATAAAATAAAATAAAATAAAATAAAATAAAATAAATAAAATAAAATAAAATAAAATAAAATAAAATAAAATAAAATAAAATAAAATAAAATATAATAAAATAAAATAAAATATAATAAAATAAAATAAAATAAAATAAAATAAAATAAAACAAAATATAATAACATAAAAGAAAAGAAAAGAAAGAAATAAAAACAAATAAAAAAATAAAATTAAACAAAATTAAAAACAAAAAAGAAGTAAAATAAAGTACAATGAAATAAATTCTGAAATAAAATGCTGTTATAACTGGGTATAATAAAAAAACAGTAAAAGCGAAAAAAAATCACACGACTCGAATACAAACATAAATGTTTCTATGTACATAGTTCAGCCTGAAGTAAATATCGAAAAAAATTCAGCAATTTTGTAAATAAAGTAAACTAACTTTTCCTTTCAAACAAAAAAAGTAATTCAGCCAAACGCAGGTGCCAATGCTGCATTTTATCGTGAAATTGAGGTAGCGAGTGAATGTATGCAATGGCCTTTCGGCTTCAATGAATTCCCACAAATCAATTTATCCTTTTTTTCATTTTGTCCTTTTTCACCTTTCCTATTAGGCGCAAAGTGTAGTAAAAGTAAACCGAGCACAAAAAAGCAATTTCGTAAATGTTTTATAAGCTAACAAATCGTTTTGTGGTCAACAATTTGTCGAATTTTTTATTTTAGCGAATTATTTATTTGTGCTCTTTCCTTTTTTAATTGTTTTGGGGCTTCTATTTGCTTTGGTTCTTTTGTGGGCAAAAAAAGAAATAATAAAAATATTTTTATTGAGTGCATGTGTTGCAGCATTTCAACACGGTTTGAAGTTGTTGGCGTGTATTAAATTTATTGGAAATAAAAAATTAATACAAAAACGATTGGTAACACGTTGAGGGGACACCGTTGGATTGGCTACACGTTGACCACAAATACACAAGTGAATTAAAATTTGTACAAAAAAACAAAAGAAAAGTTGAAAAAATGTTTTTAATAAATAAAAGTAAAAGATAAATAATAATTGAAGTAATTGATGTGAAAGAAAGGTCTGCACTTTTATTGATGAATGCTGCTAACTGAATGATCGATATATTTGTTTATGTGGGAAAAAGTTTAAATAAAACACATCAAAATAAATGACCAAAAAGCTGCAAAAAAATGGAATAACAAAAACGCGTTTACGTCGAAATATGCAAAAATTTATATATATTTTTCAACATAAATAGTAAGTTTTTTCATTAAATCGATTATAAATTGATTGTTTAGTAAATAATCAACAAGTGCTATTCGCATATTACTGATAGGTTTCAATCAATTATTGCATTTCATTGAAATAAATTCATTTAACTAGTTTTGCAAATTAATATCAATAAATATTAGACAGAAAAACTGTTTTTAATCAAATTTCGCAAAAATATTTTATATGACGTTCAGGGTATTTAAAAAAATAGAGATGGATTTTATTTGCATCAAAACAAATACGAGACTTAGTTGTGGCAGAATGAATAATACTGTAATTTATTATTCTTTTTTTTTCTTATGTGCACATATGATGACCATAAAAAATTGATTTAAAGAGCTTTTGACAGGCCAGTGAAATATACAGTATTTTCATATTCAATTTAATCAAATTTAAATTAGCACACTACTGCGACAGTGGCTCTAGATATTGATGGCATTTTTTCTCATTTAAACAAAAATCCTATAAAATGACGAACACCGCCAGCAAATATATATAACAATCGTGTAAGAGCAAGAGCAAAAAAAAAAAAAATAAAAAAATAAAAAAAATTATAAAAAATAAATAAAATTGAATAAAATTATAAGAGAAATAAAAATAAATAATTCACAATAAAATAATATAAAAATAAAAATAATAAAACATAAATAAATAAAAGTTATTTATTTTATTTGATTTTTAACTATTTTATTATTTTTTTAATTTTATTTAATTTCTTATTATTTTATTTTATTTCGTTTCATTTCATTTTATTTTATTTTATTTTATTTTATTTTATTTTATTTTATTTTATTTTATTTTATTTTATTTTATTTTATTTTATTTTATTTTATTTTATTTTATTTTATTTTATCTTATTTTATTTTATTTTATTTTATTTTATTTTATTTTATTTTATTTTATTTTATTTTATTTTATTTTATTTTATTTTATTTTATTTTATTTTATTTTATTTTATTTTATTTTATTTTATTTTATTTTATTTTATTTTATTTTATTTTTTTTTTATTTTATTTTAGTTTATTTTATTTTATTTTATTTTATTTTATTTTATTTTATTTTATCTTATTTTTTTATAATTTATTATATTATATTTTATTTTATTTTATTTTTTTATATTTTATTTAAATTTATTTTATTTTATTTTATTTATTTTAATTTAATTTTATTTTATTTTATTTTATTTTATTTAATTTAATTTAATTTAATTTTATTTAATTTAATTTAATTTAATTTAATTTTATTTTATTTAATTTTATTTTATTTTATTTAATTTAATTTTATTTTATTTATTTTAATTTAATTTAATTTAATTTTATTTTATTTTATTTTATTTTATTTTATTTTATTTTATTTTATTTTATTTTATTTTATTTTATTTTATTTTATTTTATTTTATTTTATTTTATTTTATTTTATTTTATTTTATTTTATTTTATTTTATTTTATTTTATTTTATTTTATTTTATTTTATTTTATTTTATTTTATTTTATTTTATTTTATTTTATTTTATTTTATTTTATTTTATTTTATTTTATTTTATTTTATTTTATTTTATTTTATTTTAATTAATTTTTTTATTGTATTTTTGTTCTTCTCCTTTATATCCCTCACATTTACTGTTTCTTACACATCTAAGCTCTTCAAAAGAGCAATCACTTTAGCTGTTACGCTCCCCATATACAATGAAAAAGCACACACTTGCTGTCTAAGTGGATAGTGATCCATTAGGATATCGGCACTTACTTACAAAATTACCACCAAACTATAGCAACAATTCACACACAGGAAACGATAGAGATGCAACACAACAAAAGTACAAGACGCCTTAATCGTCTTCATTCTCATTCATGATACTCGTATAATATTTTCTTGAATTTCATTTTATGCATGTAAAATATAAAATTATACAAGCGTTAAATTGGTAACGTGTGCAGCTGTTGCAGGCTTCTTCTATGGCATCTTACCCATCTTTGGGTGGCCATGATTATGTTTATTGTTGTTCTAGCATGCTTTTATCTTTCTTATTTCGTGTATACGCAACCTTCTTACGTTATTCTCGAGTACTCCCTGCACAAATGGTGTCATTGTTTAGTGCGAGTGTGTGTTGCTTACTTCGTTTGCATTACTTTAAATTACGCTTAGCACTTACGTTGCCCTAGAAAATACGCAGGCACCTCAAACGCCCCAATTCCCGGTTGTTATTTGCGCTGCATAGGTGAATTTCATCTTCACAGTGTGCTTTTTCTTGGTTCTGAAGTAAGTGGCTGCTGGCTTGGTGCTTTGTGGTTTGTGTATTGTGTGGCGCGCATGCGTAACTTTATACTTCGTACATGCTTCTACACCCTTAGCATAATTGCGGCGGATTAAATTTCCATTGTTGATTCAGAATAGTTTCGCCGCATGTATCAATTTTATAATTTTTATTCTCCTTTATTCTCATGATCCTCTTGAGTATCAGTGCTGGGTAACGCAATAAGGCGCTGTGCTGAAATCGATATACTGATTCGTAACACCGTAAGGGAACCAAAGAACTTTTCACGGAGTTCCTCTTCAAAGTATGCCATTATTTTTCTTACTCTTTGTGTTTGTACTACCTTTCATGGTACCAGCGCAGGAAAAAGTGCTTCGTTACCCACCGCTTGTAGCAAATGTGCTGCAGTGAGTGTTAGCTTGGTTTTGCTGGATTCTGAATTACTTTGATTGAACAAATTTTTTTACTCAGACTGTAATTCGATAACTGTAACCGATTATGAAAAAACTTTGATTTGCGATATTTTCAAGAGAACTGAAAAAGTTTGCATTTAGTCCATATCTCGGGAAGTATTTAAGTTAGACCACTGAAATTTGGTGAGGGGTTATATGAGATCGATCTCTGCCGACTCCAAAAAAATGGAAATAATGAAAAAGGGGGCGTGGTACCTTCCATACAAATGAAGTACTTCATAGTCCATATCTCTGAAAGTATTTAGGCTAGACAACTGAAATTTAGTGAGGGGTTATATGAAATTAGTCCCTACCATCTCCAAAGAACTGGAGATAACGAAAATGTCGTATATCCAACTGTTTCAAATAATACCTAAACTCACTAAAAAATGCATATTTTTTAAAGAAATAAATTTTAAATTCATAATGGAAGCGATGTAACAAGAACATACATTTTAAACGAAAAATGTGCCTACAGGTAGGGACATTGGAGTGTTTCACCAAAAATGTTGATAAGAACCAAATCACTAACTATTGCCCAAGAAGAATGCTTCGCAACAAGAGCCATTTGTGTTGATCTAAGCCCAGGCATACCTATGTCGGGTATACCTAAAGTACTAAAAAATCGATACTTTCTTAAGAAGTTCAGCTCAGGAAAATATATTGTCGAATATACATATAAAAAAATTGTATAAGTTTTTCAAATCTCGTCATTAAAAATATATCCTTCATTTTTCGTATGTAGGTTGACGCATCCTAATATACACATGCTTAAAAATTCGTGCATGCAAGTAACCTTGGTAGCAATTTAAAATTACTAAGTAAATTTCCTTATGAAGTATGGAGCTACTGCTGGAAAAAGCTGTTTTATGAGCTACAACTCAAAGTGCATACTTTATATGCAGTGTAACCAATTTTCAGTTTGGTAAACTAACAAGAGCGCAATGATGTCTGAAAATATTTTTAGGAATATATATCAAAGTTTAAAAGCATGTATATTAAGGTGTTTAATTTTTGGGATACTTTTTTTTTTTTTTGCTAACTGAAAGTCTGATTTCTTAACTTTGAATACTTATATATTAAAATTGTAACAAGCCTCTATTTTTACATTAGGGGGATTCATCAAGCCGTATAAGTTTACAAAATGCATAAACTTCTACATTTACCAGCTCAGTTGGAGTAACGCCCTAGATAAATTTATGTGTACTTGATGTCAAACAAAAATTGTTTGTTTCGAAATTCTCATTAAAAAAGTAATTTTGAGCCCATTTCAGCATATTCTTCTATTTTTGTTCACTGCGTCATTGAATTGGATAAATTTACGAACTCTTTTACACACCAAAATCGACACGGAAGTTTATCAAATTTGTGTAAACTTCGTTCGATACAAATTTTGACAGTTTATTTACACACTTGATAAATTTTTGAGTTTAAACGCTTTATGAGGTGTTTATAAGGTTTGATGAATTCCCCTATTGAAATTTTATAGATAGCCAAAGTCATACTTTTCAAACTTCAAACCAGAAGCCAAGGGAATAATTATTGTATTCTCTGCCTGTTTATCTGTCTATCTGTAAGCTTTTATGTTTGTTGTCGCATCACTAAGTAACTACTACTTGGAATCGTATAGTGTCTGCACCGATGTATTGCTGGGGGTTTATCTTGAAATAAAGAAGACATTTTTCTTAGCTGCTGTCTTCACATTTCTTTTATTTTAATTATCTTTAGATATTCATAATTTGAGGTAATAAAAAAAATGTAGCTAAGAATTAACCACCCTAATTTGTATACAAACATTCGTATATAGAGCAATATGACGTTTTGTTGAGTAAGAAAGTGCTCGTAAAAGCATTTTGCTTATTTGAGATGTATTGCATTTCAACTGCAGCATCAACCACTTTGCAAGCAAGCAACATCAAATGTGTGAAACGAACCACAAATGGTAACAACAATAAAATTAAAACTATCGGCAGGAATCGTCAACACATATTAAAACATATGCACGTACATATATGTTTGTTTTTGGAGTAAAGATGGTATATTTTATATACATAGTTCTATCGATAATTAAAAATTTTTGAAAAGTAGTTGATACTCGTTTATAAGTACTACTATGTGGGTAAAAAGATTAATCCATGACTTAGTAAAGCTATCAAGCATATCTGCTAATCCATTATTCCACTGAAACTGTTCAACTAGAAACATAACATACATAGCGCTATCGATAGTTTTGTTTTTACACTTTTAACTATAACGACTTTGATAATTGATCGTTTACTGACTATCGGTATTTTTTTTCTCCAAGGTTTATTTGCAATCAATTTCATAAATAAGTAAAAATTCACACTTCAAAGTTATTTTAGTAGTTGGATCTGGAATGATCGCTTCTCGATAACATTAGTAACTTCGATATTCGATAGTAACGCTATCACCACTTTCACATCTCTAATTTGAAAGTACCTACTTTTATGTAGTTATAGCAACCGGCAACGTCAACACAATTTCATATGCAAATATTGTTGAAACTTATCCGGTTACATTGTGTTGAGTAGCCTCCTTTATTTTGGTGTTTGTTTCGATATCACGACAAAGCACTTGCAGTTGCTGTTGTTGACAAAATGCACTCGACCAAAAGGAAGTTGCCAAGATTGCTTTGCCAAAAACAAATAATAATTGTAAGGCATGTGTGTGGTATGGTGTTTTTTTGTCAGGTACCGAAGAGATCAGAGATATTTAAAAAAATCCGGTGGGTATAATCACTATTTTGTAGGGCTTTCGATTTTCACGAGACTGTTACAGTTCTCAAGCTTTTCGATACACAAAATTACTTTAAAAAAACTTTAGTATTCATAAAATCTACTCCTGACTGGAAGATCTGCCTATTTTTGAAACGACTCGTATTTGAAAATATTAAAAAAAAAAAACGCTCTATTGTATTGATTTTTTTTGAGATAAGGGCGTTATTGAAAAAAGATCTGAATTAGGACGTTTCTCACAAATACTCTAAAATAGCGGGTTTTTGAAAATATTTGAAATAGGCTGATTTTCCGCTCAGCTGATTACTTGATGCTGATTACTTGATATCCCAACTTAGTCAAAAGTTCGAAAAGAAGGAATAAGATTACTATCGGTCCCTGGTTTTGTTTGTTCATAAAGAATTTTAAAATCTCAAAACTATGCAATTTTGAATTTCTTCATAGAATTTTAGGTTATGTATATATGTTTCCATATAACGACCTACACAAAGAATAGTTTGCTTTTAAAGCAATTTCTTTTTGGTCTACCTTTATTTTTAAAATTTATTGCTTATGCTTGAAGGAACATAAGTTTAATTTGGTCTTGTGAAAAGTAGTTCGAGTTTTTCATCTATAAGACATGTGTGCAGGTAACTCATAGAAATAAGAGGCGTTAAGGAAAGTTATATGGTGTAGAGTTCAACATAGTAATTGAAATATGGATAAAAAGCAGAAATGAATACACTGTGAAACAAAATTTTTACATCGAGTACGTATACAAGCTGAGCTTTTCTGGAATATCTACTAAAATTAAAAAGAACAAAATCAAACTATAGAGATCAGAGAAATCAGTGCCTTAACAATTGAGTTATCGTGCCAGCATACAATCGATTATTGAAAGGTTTTATGCAAATTAATTATCGAACAATGTCGACTATCTACTTTTAATAGTAATAAAATAGTTTTATGCGAGACTAAAATGGGATCACAGTCAATTTATCGAAAAATCGATCTTTGCTTCGATGTATTGAAATATGTGCAATCGATATATCGATGTTTTTGAATAATAATATCTCTACTTTCTCGACATTCATCGAGACACAATGATGCCTGAAAACCGATAAAATGCTGCGAAAACACATTCGCTACCAAAATTTTTATGATACAATACACAAAATCGATCATTTTAACCAGTACTCCATTTCTGTAAAAAATCGACAAAATTCTTTGAGACCAAAGGGGGTAAAAGAGTAAAATTTTGGTTTTTTTTATTTATTTTCAAAAGAAATTGGAGCCCCACATACTCTACCAATCTTATACCAAAAATCATTTCATAACTTACATGGTGTAATAGTAAACGCTGATGTTGCTTTTACAGCTCACACACGACATCAGTTTAGGAAATTGACTGACTGCATCAGCTCTACCGCACCGATTATTGCTTAGCTTAGTTTGCATGCAGCAGATTGCCACAACTATTACTACTGTTGGCACACATAAATGGCCTCTCACATGAGCCACGCATGCGGAATTGCATACAAAATAAGCAGATGCGAGATTATAGCATGAGCAGGAATAGGAAATGTAACGTGCTCGTGCTTTGCTTTGTAGGATTTATTGTTAATGCGCTTAAAACCGCTGATGTGATGTGTGTGATATATTAACCGCAGACTTAACTGCCATTTAAATACAAATTTTGACAAGTGAATTTATTTGGCTTATAAATTCATAGCTAGGAATGTGGTGATACCGATAGGAAATGAATTCAATGTGGTGTGATGTATTATTGCCTCAAACCAAAAATAAAAATAAAACACTAATGAAAAGTAAAAAATAAAAAAAATAAAAATAAAGTAGAATTAAACACTAACATGATAACAAATAAAATAGAAAACAAAACAAAACAAAATCAAATAACATAAAATAAGATAAAATATAAAAAAAAAATTAAAAAAAAAACTTAAAAATAAAAAAATAAAAAAAATTAATTAAAAAATAAAATAAAAAATATAACAAAATAAAATAAAATAAAAAAAAAATATAAAAAAATTAAATAAAATAAAAAAAAAAAAATAAAAAAAAAAATAAAATAAAATAAAAAATAAAAAAATAAAAAAATTAAAATAAATAAAAAAAAAAATAAAATAACATAAAATACAAAAAAAAATATATAAATAAAAAAATGAAATAAAATAAAAAAGAATAACAAAATAAAAAAATTCAAATAAAATTAAATTAAATAAAAAAAATTAAAAAAAAGTAAAATTAAAAAAAAAAAAAAAATTAAATAATAAAATAAAATAAAAAAAATAAAAAAATAAAAAAAAAATAAAATAAAAGAATAAAATTAAAAAAAATAAAATAAACTAAAAAATTAAATAAAATAAGATAAAATAAAGGAAAATTAAATGAAATAACTTGATATAATAAAAAAATAAAAAAAATAAAATAAAAAAATTAAGATAAAAAAAAAAATAAAAAATAATAAAATAAAATACAATAAAGTAAAATAAAATAAAATAACATAAAATACAAAAAAAAAAATAAATAAATAAAAAAATGAAATAAAATAAAGAAGAATAATAAAATAAAAAACTGAAAAAAATAAAAAAATAAAATAAAATATAATTAAATAAAAAAAAAAATAAAATCAAAAAAATAAAATTAAATAATAAAATAAAATAAAATAAAATAAAATAAAATAAAATTAAATAAAATAAAATACAATAAAATAAAATAAAATAAAATAAAATAAAATAAAATAAAAAATAAAAATAAAATAAAATAAAATAAAATAAAATAAAATAAAATAAAATAAAATAAAATAAAATAAAATAAAATAAAAAAATAAAATTAAATATTAAAATAAAATTAAATAATATAAACAAAAAATGAAATAAAATAAGATAAAAAAAAATAAAAAAAAAATTAAAAAAAAAAAAAAAAAAATAAAATACAAAAAAAAAAATAAAATAAAAGAAAAAAAAATTAAGAAAATTGAAAAATAAAATAAAAGAAAAAAAATTAAGAAAATTGCAAAATAAAATAAACGAAAAAATTAAATAAAAAAGATAAAATAAAGGAAAAAAATGAAATAAATTGAAATAAAAAAGAAATAAAAAATAATAATAAAAAAATGAAAAAAATGACATAAATAAAATATAATCAAACACAATAATAAAATAATAAGCAAAATAAAATAAAATTAAATTAAAAAAATTTAAAAATAAAAAAAGATTAACTTTCAATAATTAAAATTTTAAATTTTTAATAGGTTCTTGACTAGCTTTTTTTCCCACAGGGTCATTACAAAATGCCCGCCACAGCTACTCTAAATTGTTAGAAAGGTGTGCCAACATTTTGTTGAGCATAAATGCAGCGCTTTCTAGGTATTAACTTACATTTGCGGCTGTCGCTTTATCACTATTGCTACAGAAGGCATTACGAGCACGAGTATCGTACATTTTTAATGTCACCAGAATTAGGGGGATGTTGCACTAAACGAAACAAAATTAGTTTTAAGTACTTGGCTGCTTAAGCGGATTATGACCACCACCACCACACCCATCAGACAGTGAGGCCTACCCCATTTTCGAAATCTGTATACACTTTACAAGCGAAATAGCCACATCGTTTCACTCAGCGCTTTAACAGCGCCACCCAAAAAATACGCTCACTTGCGCAGCATTAAATCATTAATTGGTAATTTTTGACAGGCCCATTAGCTTCTTGACTTACAGCAGGGGAAATTTTATATTATGCGCCTTAAGAAGCTGAAATATCTACATAATTGTTAAGTTAATCGCAAATAATTCGATTATTAATATTTTCTGAAAAGTTAGGAAAGTATTAGGAAGAGTTGAAGTGCATACTTTACTTAGCTGTAATCTTTTGTACACGAGTTGCGAAAGAGTAACGTTGACTGTATAATTATATTTTATATCTCTACAATTTACCAACGGAGTAAAACTACACCCATAATTATTTCGAGAGAGAGCGTACCCAAAATGAAAGAGAAAGGAGAAGAGTTATATGAGAACGACAGAACTCAAAAGAAAAGTGTGGGAGTGAAATGAAAAAAAAATTTAATGTTAAAAAAGTTAAAAACGGACTTTTTTCAATGTTAAAAGGTTCGGCGTTAGCAACATAACTTGACAAAAATAAATATAAGCGTTGCCTACATTTAGGCGTATGACGTTGTACTAATGTTAGCAGCAGGCCGATTACATAAAATTGGAGCTGTACATTACATTAAAATTGGATCTGTAAGCGTTGCCTACATTTAGGGTATACTATTAACAGTGTGACGTTGTACCGTTATTAGCAGTAGGCCGATTACATAAAATAGGAGCTGTATAGGCTATACTGTTAACAGGTTAAGGCTGTAGGCTCTAAAGTCATAAATATGCTCATTGAGTTTTTATAAATATTATAATTGCATAAGTTGATACCGCGGCAGTCCCCGAGTGCCACCCGTCCTTTTTTGATTTTCTATGTTAATATCAGACAATGCCTTGGCCTAGAGCTGGCGTGATGGCCTGACATGCGTAGGGTTCAAGGTTCGCGTCCCAGTAAAATGGAATTGTTTTAAATATTTTTTTATTTTATCTTAATTTTTCCATCGTCAAGTATTGTACGGGGAATAGTTTTTCTCGAAGGAAGATGAGAAAAAGATGAAACAGCGATAGCTTCCTCGATGAAATTCAACTTCTTTAAGTAACTTTATGTGCACATCCGCGATAGAAAATGTTGGGTGGGTGATAACTTGTAGATATATCGTCTAATAAGTTTTTTTTAAAGGGTTTCAAAGAAAAAACAAACGAGCTCTAATTTGCAAAGTGAATGAATTTCCTGAAAGTTTTACAATGAAAGATAATGAGAGAATGGAAAATAATTTTTTTTTTCCATTTTTGTCGGAAATTTGAGTGCAGATTATCTGGCATCACTGGGTTATAGTTATTAAATTATATGCTCCGCATCAAAAGGGTTCCCAAAAATTCCCTTTTACTGGATAATGTCTCTGATTTTTTTATTTGAACTATTACTTTAAAGAAAACATGATTTTCATTCATACAAACCAAGCCAAGAACACTGAAACAAAATATTAAACCAAAACTCACACTTTTCTCTTCAGACCATAATGGTGATTAAGTGGAACTACTTAGCCAACGTTGTACACAAATTACGTTCGAGTACAACAACGTCTTTCGTGACGAACCACACTTATCATGAATTATGACCAAAGGTCTTGCCTTAAGAGGATTTATTTAGCTTTCCAGCACTTCCTATGCAAAAAATATGAGCAACTCCCCTTTTCAAGGGATACAACGAGGTCATACACATGTTTACTGTTATGCAAGTTGTAAGAACTCAAATTTCACACATTCCGTTAAGTAAACGCCTACTGAAGTCATATAATTTCTACGATTATGCCAATTTGGGTAATATTTTTTGAGGGTTGTTAAGTTAGCGACTTTGCAAACAGTTTGCGGTATATAACTTTACGAAAAGTTACCGTATACAGTGATGTGTGAAAAATTAGCAGTATTGTGGGGTTTCAAAGTAATCAAAACGAAAAGGGTAGAAAAATATAGGTTATGAAAACCTTTTGGTTGGAAATACTTTTTACTAGAACTCAGATTGTCCTACCTGTTCCTGGTGGATTTCTTTGAAAAAAAAAACTGCCATTTTAACAAACTCCACTGTAAATAGTTCAAATGTAAGGCAAATAGCGTAAAAAACTTGAATGTGGGTTGTAGATGGGCGGTAATTGGCATAACCTCATGAATTTAGACGGCAATGCAAAGTAATATGGAGACCAGGGATACATAGGTACTCCCAGCAGAAGAAAGTTAACTTTTGTGAAAAATTTCATATTCATAGATTTCTTTCAAATATGTAACTACATTTTCAAACGTAAAATTCTAATATAATTTCGTATGTTAGCGTATGTGAGTGAGTGTTCCCAAATTTGTAGCGCAAGTGTCAAAATTTCTTAACAAACTCCACTACAATATTCAAGTTATTCCACCTTTTACAGTTAAGCGCAATACCTTCACTCCACAAAACCTCTTCAACTTTAATACGCCATAACTGTTGGCTGGTTAGTACGAGTAAAGCTTAAGGAACTTTTCATGCCAAAGCATTGTGTAAAATATAAACTAGCTAAGTAATGTACGACTAGCAAGTTAGTAAGTAACATGAATCTACTCATAACTACAACGAAGTTAATAATGTACATTTTGCGAGTTAGGCGGCTGTTAAGGATATGAATACGCGTAAATGCTTGAAGGGTCGTGCGGAGAAAAAAGTGATGTAATTTTTAGAAAACCTGCAACGGAGTTTAGTGGAGTTTGTCCGCTTATTCTGATGCGTTGAAGTAGTAAGTTTTTAGATTTTTAAGCTATTGCGTAGATTTTATCGCAGGCCTTGGCGGTGGGAGTGAAATGAAAAAAAAAATGTTAATGTTAAAAAAGTTCGTAACGGACTTTTTTCAATGTTAAAAGGTTCGGCGTTAGCAACATAACTTGACAAAGTAAATAAAAGCGTTGCCTACATTTAGGCGTTGATGTTAGCAGCAGGCCGATTACATAAAATTGGAGCTGTACATTACATTACATTAAAAGTGGATCTGTAAGCGTTGCCTACATTTAGGCTATACTACTAACAGTATGACGTTGTACTCATTGAGTTTTCATAAATATTATAATTGCATAAGTTGATAAAAAGTGATAGGCAATAGCTTTTCCGCAGCAGTCCCCGAGTGCCAGACGTTCTTTTTTTTATACTATATTTATATAATTTTAGCCATTTCCGTTACCGAATTATGTCAATTCAGGTGATTTTCGAAGTTTTCGATATCGAAAGTGGGCGTGGTTATCAGCCGATTTTGGAATTTTTTACCAAAAAATTCAACTTTTTAAGTGAAAAATAAAAAATAAAAAAAATACTAGAGATGGGCGAGTGTATGATTTTTGCTGCACGACACGACACGACACGGTTGCGAAAGGGATTTTCAAAAGTAGGCACTCACACGCAAAGGAAAAAATCACTAAACACGACAGGACACGACACGCTCACGACAAGACACGACACGTACAGGTTAATCCGTAGCATATTTTTCACACTGGCTATTTTTCGTATTTTTCTCTCCCCTACAAATCAACCCACCCTAATATATTTCAGATTTTTTGCAACAACGCTCTATATGAGAATTTCATTCAAAAACAACCTATCTCAGCAGTAAATGTAGGCCGTTCGTGGTGGCACGACACAATGTCGCATTTTCGAACACAAGCACATGTGCACACGCGTGCGTGTTTCATGTCACGGTCAAAAACACGTACGACGCCCATCTCTAATAAGTACCATTTTCGTGATACGACACCTCTCTACGAGCTTTCGGTTAAAAGGGCGGTGTCACGCCCATTTTAAATTTTTTATTATTACCGAGGTTTTTTTTAGAAAAGACACTTTGGAGATAAATTTCCTATTATATTCGCTTATGATCCTTTTAAAAATCTTTTAAATGAAATAAATTTTCAAAAAATAATAAAAAAATAACTGAAGGCCACAAATTCAATTCAATTAGTACTATATTATATACCCTTTACGTTCTATAAAAAATGGGCGTGGCTTTCACCTATTTAGACTTTATTGCAAATTAGTGTATATTAGGGTGTGTTAAAAAAATTTTTTGAAATTGTTTTTCGAAGGTTATAGGAAAAATCAATATTGGTACAAAAGTAAAAAAAAAAATGGGATTTCTTTGGGTGAACTTTTAAAGCGGTAAGATCTAAGAATCACCCTTATGTACGTATTATTTTGAGGACGACCGAAACTAGTTCAATATCCAGAGACCCACTTTAAACTCTATCTAATACACAAAAAATGTCTGCCCAAATATAAATGTCTAATAATTTCCAATTTTATTTACCGAAATCTACTTCCTCTATAGCCCAAAACTAATCAGCGCAAACAAATCTACTGCAAACGAGTAATCACAGTGCACACAGCCATTAGGTTGCCATTGTCATTAGCAGGACACGCTTTCGTGCACATTTGCTAAGGTAAATATTTTACTACACCATTAAACGCCGAAGCTACCATTTAACTGTTTATCAGCGTTTAAGCCACCACCAATGAGCAACAAAACAGTATCTATGTACATACTTCTACTTAGTACATATTGCATTGCAAGCGAAAGTTCCTTTACAAGTTTCACATCTCCCACAAGAGGGTGGCGAGCAGTCAAATAACAAATTTTTAAATACCGGAAATAATCATGCGATAACAGCCAAATAATTCTAATTGAATCATCCCCCATTTTCATGAAAAGCGTTTGGAAAACTTCCTTGAAAGCTTCAAACAGGTTTTGATTCTTTGATAGTATGGTGGTTGTTATGTTACATCAAAAGGCATGTAATTTGTCCGGATGAGGGTTGGCTTTGTGGCTTGTTAAAATTTGTT